>JANRGW010016548.1:0-16315 GCA_024733675.1 Psilopsiagon aymara | reverse complement strand
TGTTGAGGACACCAGAACTGCACACAACACTCCAAGTGAGGTCTCAGGAGAGCAGAGTAGAGGGGCAGGATCACCTCGCTCGACCTGCTGGTCACACTCCTTTTGATGTAGTCCAGGATACGGTTGGCTTTCTGGGCTGCAAGCACACACTGCAGGCTCATGCTCATTTTCTCATCAACCAATACCCACCAAAGTCCTTCTCTGCAGGGCTGCTCTGAATCTCTTCTCTGCCAAACCTGTAGCTGTGCCTGGGATTGCCCTGACCCAGGCAAAGGACCTTGCACTTGGTTTGGTTAAATTTCATCAGGTTGGCATCAGCCCACCTCACAAGCAATGTATATTGTCGGAGTTTTATTTTCTTCAAAATATCAGTATTTTCAAAGAAGTCATAGAATAGTTTGGGTTGGAAGGAAGTAGTAGTCAGCATGGATTCAGCAAGGGGAAGTCATGCTTGATTAGCTTGATATACATTTATGATAAAATGACTGGTTTTGTAGGCGAGGGGAAAGGGTTGGATATTGTCCACTTTGACTTCAGGAAGGCTTTCCACACTGTCTCAGGTAAGATCCTCATAGAGAAGCTGATGAAGTATGGGCCAGACTAGCACAGTAAAGTGAGCAGCTGAACAGCCAGGCCAACTGGGGTGATCAGTGATACAAAGTCTAGTTGGAGGCCATTAACTAATGGAGTACCCTAGCTGTCACTACTAGGTCCAATTCTCTTAGTCATCTGCATTAATAATCTGAATGAAGGAGTAAAGTATACCCTCACCATGTCTACTGATAGCATAAAACTGAGAGGAGTGTCTGATACACCAGAATGTTGAGCTGCCATCCAGAGAGATATCCACAGGCTGGAAAAATGGACTGATATCAACCTTATGAAGTTCAACAAGGGAAATTGCAAAGCTCTGCACCAGGGGATCAACCCTATGCAGCAGTATTGGGCTGTGAGGAAGACTCCAGAGCCAGGATCTGTGATGAGTGAAAGAATAAGAGAGAATGGGCAAAAAAAGAAATACAGGAAGTTCTGTTTGAACACCAGGAAACACTCTTTTACTGTGAGGGTGACTGAGCACTTGCACAGACAGGTTGCCCAGAGAGGCTGTGTTGTCTCCCTCCCTGGAGAAATTCAAAACTCATTTGGACATTGTGCTGGGCAACTGACTCCAGGTGGCCTTGCTTGAGCAGGGCAGCTGGACAAGATGACCTCCAGATATGCCTTGCAATTTCAACTATTCTGTGATTTCTCCCACCCAATACAACTAAAGGCATGACAGAAAAAGTAGTAAAATAAAACCTTGCCAACAGATAGCACTGTACAAAAACATCTGATGCACTTCAGTGTCAGGAAAACAAATGTGTAGCACAATTTAGAAGAAAAAAACATTTAGCTATTCTGTACCTGGCAATAACTGATAGACTTTTCTCATTTCCACATGGGAGAAAATGCCTCTGCTGAGCTCTCACCAATGCAGTAAGGTTAACTTCCAGCACAGCAATCATATCTTCAAACATTGATGTGACCAAGCATAAAACCTGCAGCAATTACACAATCAAATAGCACTCTATTTAATTCATAATTGAAGCTTCAGCACTTAATGGATGTGTATGAATTATATGAAGTATTTATAATGAAAAATTAAATCACTTTGTCACTTATGAAAATTCGCAAAAAAATCCATGAGTTTAATCTTGCAGAGCATTAAAGAGTAAGGAGTCCTTCAAAATAAGCTTATGTTGCTCAAATATGTGCCTTATATCTGGAAGTCACACCAAGAAAAAGAAATGTGTACATCAGTCTGCAAACAAAATGCATAATTGGTAATTATTGAAAATAAATGGAAAGTTAAACATTTGTTAAATAGATGTTTATTGTATACTTACCTTTCCATTAACTGACTTCCTTGTTAACGCACATGATCTGACAAACCGAATGCTGAGGTCACTGAAATCTTTACAAAGAAGAACACAGTGCTATAAAACTGTATTTGCATTTCAAAAGAAAAAGCTACCATCTCCAAGAATGGAAAAAAAAAATTACTCATACTAATTTGACACCATTATAATTCACCACCTTCAGTGAACATCCTTCTAGCTTACTTCTACATTATAAAGTAGTAGAACAACATTCCTTGTGTTTAACACCCACAAACTGCAAAATCTAAATAAAAAGTCGTTGCTAGCCAGTACCAAAATCTAGTGCCAACACATCGTCGGAGACAACTCAGCAGTGCCAGAAAAACACAGAAATCAATTAAAATGAACATTTAAGGAAAAAAAGGGGAAAAAAAAAACACCTCAAAAACCCCACACAAACAGTTTATACTGTATTCTGCCATTATGCAAAGCAAACTGTTATACTATTTTTATCAGGTAAGAAAACAAAGCAATCACATTATGGTATGGTCAGATATCTTATAATCATACCTTTGTAAGATAAAAAAGCTTCTAATTCAAAGTTTGCCAAATTAAGTATTAGCAAGCCAGTAGAGCTTCCTATCCACAAGTAGCTAGTATTCAGGGCTGAACACCTATTAAGAAAAATAAAAATCTAAATATGATGAAGAAGCTTTCCTTATTACTATATAAGGCACAGCAATTGCTTTTTTTAATACTTGTTACCTAGTACACAAATGAAACAACAATAAACACCAAAAAAGGATTCTAATTTACAGAAGTTTTGTGAAATCTGTAGCTTGAAGTAAAATCTTTCAATCAAAACTGATGAAGCTTTGAAGACTAAAAACAGGACACAGTCCTTGACTTTATGTAAGTGCTCATGGCAAGTCCAAACCAGCATAGGAAATACTTTTCAAAAACTACTGTGATTTGTAACAGTTGGGAGGTGCTGTAAAAGTACTCTATATACAGAGAGCGAATTCAAAGAGGCAAGTCCACACATATTCTTACTTTTACCACCTGTAATATGAACACGTAAAAAATGGTGAAATTTTAAGTGTCACTGTATATAGTTAAAGTACTAGAGAAAAAAACAGCACAAAGAGGGGAGAAAAATAAACCAGGCAAGCCTGGAACATCTGTTTCAGTCTGTGCTTAGTGGCAGTGGTACTGCTGTTAAGCAATGAAACCCAGCCTTCACAAACACCAGAGTAGACCAACCGGTTACAATTTCAGTCAACACCCTCACAGAAAAAAAAATGTTATCAAGCAGAAGATGATTACTACAAAATAACAGTTGTCATTCTCAAAACCCAAAAATGTTTTGATGCCACAGTAAATAAAAATTGACATCAACATTTTAATAGATTTTCCACATAAGAGTGAGTAAACTTATTGCTTTGATTTCTAAATTCAGACCACAAGAGCAGAAGCAAGGGTATGGAAAAATATAAAGCTGAAACTTGGCATGAAAAGACTCACCACAGTGGCTTTTTTTCTTTTTTTCCCCTTATACAAAAAAAGGGAAGAGAAACAGTCAGATACTTTATAAAGCAGACTGGGAAAGAGTTTCAGCTCTGGTTTGTGATATTTTTATGTGCTCTGTATAGTTTTATTTGTGGTTTGTGTTACTTTCATGCACGGTGGTAACAGACTGATTTAATTTGTGAATCCTTTGAATTATTTCAAAGTGGCACTATAAAGTTATTATAAACAACAATATCAAGTGATAGATACAGGAAGTTGATCTCACACCCACTTTACAATAATGAAAAGCTGCAATGAAATTACTCAATGTCAAAAAGTTTACAGAAGTATAAGAGCAGAAGTATAATTTTTTGGACATCAGTGCTGCAAAAATATTTCATTGTTGCATTTCATTTCAGGCAGGAAAAGTGGTAAATCAGGGATTGTTCAGTTGTTCAGAAGAATCTGAGCCACCAGCTAAAGCCAACACATAGCAATTTTAAAAGTGAACAGAAAAATATTCTAAATACAAAACCATAAAACCAAAGATAATGGAACTGGATTAGTAATAAGAATTTAATGGTCACGATCGTTTATAAGCAGAACAAAACCTCCAACTGTGATGCAATAACTGAAAGGTTAAATAGTCCTTAGATGTACAATGCTAGGCAGTATCAGGTGGGTAGTGGAAATTGATGTTATCTGAACTCAGAAAATTATTTCAATTAACCTGCTACCAGGGATCAATTTCAGGTAACCATGTCCAGAACAAGGCATTGAAAAAGAAATGAGACTGAGTCTCTCTGCCAAAAGTTTGGCTGGAACAGGTTATGTAATTCAGAAGTTATTTGAATTTTGAAAGCAAACAGACACAGGCACACAGTGACTGCATCTGATGTATTTCCATAGGAATGCAAACTAAAATAAACTCAGCTTTTTAATTCTAATGGGCTTCTTCATTATTTTATTAATTGATATTTCCCTGATCAACAGGCATCAGTAGATGCTAAAACAGATATACCCAATGCTATTTTTAAAAAATTACTTTGCAAGCAAGAAACCAGTTTAACTGTGTATCACTTTGTGTATCTTATCTGCCTAAAAGTAGAGCACCAAAACTTACAGATTACTAAAAATATTCTTTTGTTCTTCCTATTGTATGTTTAAAAGAGTAGGTTGCAATGAAAATAACACAAGAACCAATGGGAACACCTAGGAATAGATTCCATCGAAGTATTTGCTTGTATTTTAAGGGACTTACATGCTTTTTTCATTATGGAAACACACTAAAAAGTCACAGTGCTCAATTAAGAGGATAGGCAATGACATTTCCACTGATCCTTCTGGTCCCATGGGTTTTGTTTTGCAAAGCTTGGAAGTATTTTGCCCTTCACCTAAGAAATACAATCAACATTAGCTATCAAAAACAATGAAATAAGGGAAGGAGTTAGGATGTAATAGAGTATTTGAAAGAATAAATTACTATTAATAAATATAGCACTATAAATAGGTAAATAAATTACTATAAATAAAGTTATAAAGTAATAAGGTAGCATGAACTAACTCCACACTGGAGGACAATGGGGAGTGTTTTTGAACTGAAAGAAGGTAGGTTTAGATTTGACTTTAGGAAGTTGTTCCCTGTGAGGGTAGTGAGGCACTGGAACAGGTTGCCAGAGAAGCTGTGGCTGTCCCATCCCTGGCAGTGTTCAAGGCCAGGCTGGATGGGGACTGGAGCAACCTGATCTTGTGGAAGGTGTCCCTGCCCAAGGTAGAAAGGCTGGAGCTAGACGAGTTTTAAGGTCCATTCCAAGCCAGACCATTCTAAGGTTCCCAATTTCCTTGACCCACAGCCTAAGCTATCTTTCTTCTGCTCTAAGTTTACTTGGGCAACACTCAGATCCCTTCAGAAGTTTGGGTACAACACCCTGACAGCCACACCACACAGCACAACGCACATAATGAATAAATCCAGGCACACATCGGGACATGGCACCACACAGTACCCCTCAATAACAACCCCTAGCTGACCCACAGGGTGACCAGAACGTGTGTTATGACTGACAGCAACACTCCAACGAGGCACAGGCCTATCTCTAAGGGCACAGGAGAAGCCCCCAGCTGCCCACTCCCTAGAGCACTACATCCCGTGCTTCTGCGATGGAAGTGCTGCTTCCCCCCCTGCTCTGGGGCCGACCTGGTGAGATGCTCCCACTGCAGCCAGGAAGAATGAGATTGGCCCTCCCCGGTTCAGCCCCATGGGTACACTGTACCCCCTGCGTGTGCGCCAATGGGCACTGAAGCCAGAAAAAGAGCAAGCAAGGGAAACCAGATGTCCCTTTCCCTGAAGAAAGCTTCCTCTTGCCTGCCTTTGAGAGGACCTCATCTCACTTCATGTGGGGTGCAGGTAGTCTGAATGCCTCATTTGGGAACATGAAATCACCTTGCTGAGGTGACCAAGTGCAGTCTTTTAAGATTTAAAAGTACTCTGGGTTATACTACTGGAAATGCCATAATCAGAGAAATATCGTACCATGGAGGCACTAGTATGGATTTAAATAAAATAAAAAATAAAAGAAGAAAGAAAAAAAGAAAGATTCCTAGAAGTACCAAATGTAGCTGAGAAATGGTATCGCACTTAGAGAACAGATAAATTTTAGGCACTCATTCTATTCTCACTAAAGTCTTGGGCAAAGAATTCAGTAAAAACCAAATACTTAATAGTTCACATCCTGCAATGTTTTATAAGCAGATGCATTACCCAAGATTTTATTATACCCATACAAGCTTAATTCTTTCCAGATACGTCAATACCCCACTTCACATCAGCTTCAGTAAGAATTCCATGCCACAGTCTGAGACTCATAACTGTCACTTATAAAAAATTCTTGTTGTATAAAAAGCATGCACTCAGCAGCCAATAACAACTAGACTATACCATAAACAGCATTCTAGAAGCACTGTGCTACCTATTGCTTTTCCAGATTTCAACACTTCATTACAGAATTTCTCTTGCTTTTTCTTTAAGTTGATATGTGTTACACAACGGTAATTATGATCACTGCTTAAACTGAAGATCCAAAGCTGCAAGAAAAAGAAAATGCAATTGCAATAACCTTCTGACAGCAAACATAAAGCTTACATGAATACAAACTAAAGGTCTGATATAAAACTATTTATGTAGCTGTTGAATTTTTGTATCTGGAATCACACCTTAGACCAAAAATTCAATTATATGTGTTTTTAAGACTATTAAAGAATATATTCAATATTAGCAGAAGCAACCATTATGAATTTGAACTGTACATCTAATTCCCATATTTACGTCTTTGGAGAAAAAAACCTCATAGACTATTTTCCACATTAAAAATAACAAGTAACCTGCAGGTAATTGTTCACTGAATAATGTACAATAATATTTCATTTACACCTCTCTGATTTTAGGCAGCACTATAATTAAATCTTTAACTTTCTTCACAATTCACTGAATGATAACACTAAAGGAAAGCAACTGGAAAAACTTATATAACTATATTGTTAACATTAAATTAAAGAGCAGGTAAAATGCATATTCATATTTATCACATTTTAATTAGAATTTTAACATGCTGAAATCATAGCTTCTTCCATTTATTGTCATGTGCTTCATTCCTTAAGTAGAATAGAAGAATACTATTTTTCTTAGTTTTTATTTTGAAACAGATACATTTATAGCCTGTCAGTGTACTCTTCTTATATAAACACTGACTGTTGTCTTAAACACTTCCCTGGTTTTCAGAAGTTTACAATTTGTAATAGAAGTCTTACATACCATATATATGGTTTGTACTCAAAGCATTGAATCATACCTAAAAAAGTAACTGTTGCAACAATTCAAAACAAATATGCAGATTATGAAGCTTTTTTATAGACAGATACACTAACAATGGACAACTGTTTTGACAGAGACTTTTCTGGGTAATTCTCACCTGTCCCTCAGAACATCCAGTGATAATCTGTTTATTTTCTTCATCTACTAGCAGACTTAACAAAGGAAATGCTGGTTCAAAAAAATACAGAATTATTTCCAGAGTAGACACAAATCAGATATGCAATTCAAATTGAATCCTCCTATTTATAAAAATGAGTGGAAAAAAAACCTCTTACTGCAATTCCTATGGTTGCACAATACTTTGTGTGGCTAAGGGTTTTCCATTCACAGGTCTAAAATCTGCTTTCTTCCCACACTGTCATGGTAGTGATTTTCTTCAGCCTTTCACCCACACTGCTGTGGTATGGTTTTCAGAGCCCCATGTGTCAGTTTTCATTTCCCTGCTCTTACTTTCACGGCCTCAACCTGCAAACCCTGGTTGCAGTTGGGGCAGGTTTTCAAGGGAAGCAACTGCCACAGGCAATCAGGGTAGAATCACCCCTTCTTTCTCTTCTTTCCTACCATGTGATGTTAGCTTTTAGTTTACATGAGACAGTTCAATAATACATATGCATAAAGCTTAACAACCAGTCTCCTCACAGCTCGTGCCTCCAGAGTGTGCTCCAGTAACTGCCAGCAGCAGCACAATCAGGAACAATCAAAGGGGAGTTGGAGCAAGTCCCATTGAAAACTACATGTTTCTTATGTGGAAAGTACTTTTGGAGGAGGAAGCCCTGCTGCACTGGAAACAATGCTTGCCCTTCTCCTCCTCTTATCTTGCCACAAAAGTAGTTTTCATCTTTGAAGTCAACATACACCACCAGCTGCAGACACTGCTAATAAATCTACATATGGCATAGTATTTCTTTCTATGTCATATATAAAACTGAAAGAAAACAAACACACAGTACTCAGAGTGGAAGTGTACCTACAAAAATACAGCTTCATTTGCTTACCTCAGTAAAATGGCAACAGCTACATGCACACCCTGTACAAAAAGAGCTGTTTATAAAAGTATACTAAATCTACCCAGAAGTACACACTAAAGGAAAATATATTTACTATTGGCTTTAAAGGATATGTTTTCTACTACCTAGTCTACTAGAATTATTTTCACTAAATCAGCTAAATACTTCTATAACATCTGTATGTTATTGTTTAGGGAAAACAATTTTTTGCTATGAAAAAGCATCTAAAAAATAAAACTTACCTGTTAATACTCCTGACTGATGTATTAACTGGCCGGTAGCATAGTCCCACACCTTTATGAAATAAAATATATAGTCAACTACTTAGATCCTTAAGGAAAACAAACTTCAAAGGCCATCATGTGGTGAAAACGGAAAAATGCAGTCACTAAAAGTGATGCAATATGGTAAGGGTTTCTTTCAGCAGTTTTTAACAACCACAAAGAGATTTGTTTAATTGATAAGCATCTATAGTGAAAAAGGTGAAACTCACCTGGTGTGGATACACAAAGTACTTAGAATATTTATCATCTTTGCTTAGGTTGCTCTCTTAGTGACCTAAGCTAAATTAATGAAAATGCATACTCAAACTGGTTCTAAATTTCACACAGGGACCTTGCATAATTTCATAGTTTTCATACTGAGCTCAGGAATAAGAGGTCATAATAGCAGTAGTTATTATGATCTATAGACCCACATGTAAGTGAACTTTCATTATTAACATGACAAAATGATGAATTCTGTGCTTAATAGTCATTTAAGAAAGCTAAATAAAGCCAAATTTTTCCTCTCGTAATGTTACTTCTATGAGCCTTCCTCTCCACAAATACTTTCACTACATTCCTATAGTTATCGTGGCAGTGATTGATAAAATCACAGCCAGACAGTCCCTGCTTTTTTAAAGTGCAACTCTAAAATTTCCTTACCTTAAAGGTTCTGTCTTCTGACACTGATATAAGCATACTTTTCTCCCATGTACAAAACTCAGCAGCAGTCACTGGAGCCAGGTGACCATTCAATTCAGCTAGTATAGCTTCCTTCTGTGATAACCCAAAATAAAACCAGATTACATTTCAAACTAAAAATTACAATTAGTTAAATGTTTTAATAACTAAGAACAGTTGCTAAAAATTGTGAGATCTGGATACAAAATTTTATTTCAGTAGATTTTTCTTATTGAAATTGCAGTGCTGTAAATTACCCTGCCGGGAAAACCACACATTCACATTTTCTTCTTTAGAATGAATGATATAGGAGTAACTTTTCAGATGCCCTCAGAATGCTTTCTTCTTGTAAATTACTGTAACACCAATTCAATTTTTTACTCTTCTACCTGGTGTATGATGCATTATGAAGCATTAGTTCATACTTATTGTCATCTATATAAGAAAAATGAATGCTTTTGCTTAATTATGCTAACACTTCTGTATCATGATTTTATTTGAAAGTAAGTAAAAAAAAAACAAAATACCAGCACTATATCTACAAAGAATGGCATCTCACCTTTGCATTTAACACGTAGATCTGATTTCCAGCACATACTGCCACTTGTTGATCATCCAAACTAAATCTGACATGAAGTACCGTTCCCAGAAGAGTTCCAATAACAACTCCTCGAGGTGTTAACCCTGCAGCAATTTCATTGTTAGGGAGACTCACTGAAATATAAAACTCAGGTGCAGTGAGATTCTTAGAAACTTTTGCCCAATCAGAGTGCTATCCTGGTGTCTGTCGGGAAGCTGTACCAAACAACCCACAGCTTAGTTGTACCAGGCTATTGGAAAGCAAAGGACAGTACTATGTACCAGGAAGATTCCTCCATTTGCCTTGTGGCCTGGACATGATGTGGTACTCTTTGAAACACTAATAAAAAGTGTGCCCATCAAATCATACTTCCATGGAAGACTGCCAGGGACAGGACTTCCGGAGTAGGGCTGTATGCCCAAGGAACCCAATAGTACCATGTTCATTTGAAGGCAAGAAATCCTGACTGGCATCATCATATAAAATGACTGAAGCCCAGGAAAACAGACATTTGAAAAATATTTCTTCCAGTACAATATCCCAGACATTCAGCCATCAAGCAAGAGGGACTTTCCTTTTCCTGGTTTTAATTCTTCTGCGTGCTGACAGAGGAAGTACACCACTAAATATCATTACAGAGTCAGATGGCAAGAATAGCTTTGAGAACAGGCTCGTGTTTCATCCCTCTCTTCACAGTTTCACTCTGGTCATCTCACTGCTTCAAGCAGTCTGGTTTCTGCAGTTCCCAGTTTTAGGATGCTACCTTTAAGAGTGTGAGAAGGTTTTGGACATCTCATTAAATTTCAGGATTTCACAGGCAACAAACTAACCAGGATACAGGCACAACAACTATAGGTGTCCTTTTATAGGTTTCACGCTGGATGCTATGGAGTGCTTCTACAGCTGATTAATGAGTCAAGATCTAGCAGGAGAGAGAAATGGATCAAACACCTTAATACAGTTGTTAAGAATATGGTCAGAGAAAACATGCCAAGGTTGTGTAGTACACAATCTGGAGAAAGAAAGGCTATACAGCATTTATTGAAAAGACTGTAGAAAGAAAAAAGAGAAAGAAGCAAGCCAGAAGCAGAGAATCTGTCTTTCAAAAGTCTTTGTACTAAAACTACACAACTCCTTTTCTTTTTTTTTTTCAGCATTCCCCTACTTTCCAAACAATTTAAGCTTGAAGAAGGGTTAGAACTGATCCCTAGAATCTAACTCCATTGGTTGAGGCTCCAAACCAAGACAGTAGTCAGGACACTAGAACTTCTGCTTTCTTTGTTTAATGCCATCACAACTCTTCATGCTTGCATTTTCCTCCCAGATCCTTGCATTGCTCAGACACACACACACACACACACACACCAGTGTTCCACATAGGGGCAGAAGGAGAGGCAAAGCAGGACGTAAAACACTAGTTCTAAAGATATTTCAGAAAAGGCAGCATTGGCTATTCTGGCATTTTATGTTTAGTTAAGCAGTGCTACTGTGATTAATTTTTTTACCAACCATGTTGTTCCACAGTGGCAGAACTCCCCCTCCCGTTTCCCCGCCTGTCTTCAGCGATCGCCTACTCGCGCCCAGCACCTCGGCCAGCTCCCTAGACCGCCCCGGCCCTGCCCGGCGTCCACCACGGGGCTGCACCGCCCAGGGGCCGCGAGGGGTGACCCCGGCCGTTCCAGACGGTGCGGTGAGCAGACCAGCTGGGCAGCTGCCCTGACGGAGCTTGGCAGTGCCGGAGAGGAGCAGCAGAGAAGTAAGCACTCTTTATTGGTGCTGGGGCTGCTGAATACGAGTGGCTAACACGTGGTCCTCAGAAATAACCATCTCTTTACACAAGTAGAAGAAAGAGCGGTATTGGGGGGTTATCTTCTATCGTGGCCGTTGCTCAGAGACTGGCTGAGCTTTGGTCTGTTTGTAGGAGGTGGTGAGTTATTGTTTTTGCACTTCTTTTTTATATATACAACATGTATAGATTTATATAAACAGTACTCTACCTTGTTGCACCTTCTGTGTGCATTCATCAAGATTCCACACTATCACATGCTCACGAGATGCAGAGCAGACATGAAGTGGGTTGATTTTACTTCCAAATGACAATGCAGAAATTGAGTAATGATGTCCTGACAAAAGTAATGGCTGACAAACCATATTGATAAAGAAGAGTTAAATGAGTCACCTCAAAGGCTATGAGCAATACAAAATTATCATGTACATGCAATTAACAAGACAACAATTATTTTTCTTTATTGTTTCAAAACCACATAATCAGCTGCAGTGAACAGGGTTTGGCTGGAATGGAGTTCACTTTCTTCATAGCAGCGTGCATGGTGCAGTGCTTTGGATTTTTTGATGAAACCACTGATAACCTGAAACAGTGTTTTGGCTGTTGCACAGCATGAAGACTTTATGAAGGCCTTCTCTTTTCCCACTCTGTCCCAGCCCCAAACTGCCCCAGTATATAGGAGGGAGGGAGGGAGGGAACAAACACGGCTTTAACAGCTGACCCAAACTGGCAAAGGGATAATCCCTATGATATGATGCTGTGCTCAGCAATAAAACTGGGGTATTGGACAAAGAAGGTGCTGGGGACAGGAAGGGGTGTGTCTTCTAAGGTGGCCATTGCTTGAAACTTGTATGGAGATTGGTCTGCTTGGAGTTGGTGAGAGACTGCCTTTGTACCACTTTTTCCCTCTTTCCTTCACTTGTTAAACTGTCTTCTCTAGTTTATCATGGGGGGTCATGACTTCTCTTTTTTGACTATCTGATTCTCCCTCCAAGCCTGCTGGGAAGGAGTGAGCCCGAGACTGGCTGGTGGTTGAGCTGCCAGCCACCAGAGTTTACATTATTCTCATCACAAGAGCAAAGCTTTATAACAAGAGCTAGTCTCTTCACAGCATTAGAGTCAACCTCCCACTCCTACACTGCCCTCAGATACTTTGTTTATACCTTCCTTAAGAGGTATAAACAGCCACCACCTCCTGAAATAGCAGCATGTGGAAGGAGGTGTTCTGGGTTTACCTGAGCAGTCGCTGTATTCCAGACGCATAACTCATTTTGGTTCAAAGGGAAAGAGCAGTGATGGTGACTGCACGTCAGCTGAACAAGGGACTCTGACAGTTCGGACCTAAACAACTGTTTTTCGCAGACAACGTCAGGATCGCAGCATCCTCCAGAAGCACATCCGTCCCAGTCTCCTTCCATCCTACGGCAGGGCACCACACAGGGCAGGCTTCGCCTCACCGGCTGCGCCCTGATCCCCTGGTAGCGGCGCCCGTACACGGGGAGGCGGAAGGGCCCGCCCCGCTCCGCGAACCGCCGACGGCACAACACGGGCTCCGCCTCACCGGCCGCGCCGCACCACGGCCGGCCCGTAACCGGGGCAGCGGCGCCGCCAACGGCTCGCCGAAAGGGACAAAACCTCCGTCGCCGCAGACCGCGGTGCGCCCGGGCGGCCGCCTCCCTCGGGGACCTCTCGCCCATCCGCGGCACTGGGCAAAGTCCCCTTGCCTGGGCCAACTGTCTTTTTTACAAGGACGTGTAGGGATAGGACAAGGGGAAATGGCTTTAAACGGACAGAAGGGAGATTTGTATTAGACATTACAAAGAAATTATTCATTGTGAGGATGAGGAGGCACTGGAGCAGGTTGCCCAGAGAAGTTGTGGCTGCCCCATCCCTGGCAGTGTTCAAGGACAGGTCGGATGCAGTTTTGAGCAACCTGGTCTAGTGGAAGGTGTCATTGCCGGCTGCAGGGGGGCTAGCACTGGATTACCTTTAAAGCCACTTCCAACAGAAACCATCCTGTGGTTCTTTGATGCAGTGGGCACAGCACGGAGCAGCTCATGACAGCATGTGAAGCTGCATCACTGAGAAGAAAAACAAACCTCACCAAGTTTCTGGAGGATGGGAAGCAGTCACGAAGGTGGTGGGCAGGGCTGCCAGTCAGAGGGACTCACCAGGCAGGAGAAATTGCTGATAAAAATCTCATGGAGCCCAACAAGATTAAGTGCAGTCCTGTGCCTGGCACAGGGCAGACCATGCAAGAGGACAGGCTGGAGGCTGGCTGGCTGGGGAGCAGCTCTGCAGGTAATGATCCAAAGATCCTGCTGGACAAGGTGAATATGAGCCACCTCTGCACCCTTGCAGCAGAGGCAGCCAGCTGCATCCTTCAGCTTGGAGCCTTACTGTTCCCTACCTAATGGGAGGATGCAGAGAAGTTGGAGCTAGACACTTTCCAGAGGCACTCAGTGGTAAGACAAGCTGGCACCAGGGAAAATCCAATTAGATGTCAGGAAATTTTATTTACTTATTTATTTTAAATACTGTGAGGGTGGTTGAATATTCAAACAATTTTCTAAAGAGAGGTTGAGGATCTCCATCCCTGGACTTGTCCAAGAGTCACATGGACATGGCCTTGAGCAACCTGATTTAATTAGACCTGTTCTGAACAGGAAGTTGGAGAAGTCTGGAGGTCCCTTTCATCCCAAGTTATGATTCTATGATCAAGATTTTGATCCACCAACTAAAACCATTTTGGTGCAGGTCAATCTGCAGACTCAGCATCCACCTCAGCTGTATTCCAAACAGATACTTTCTACAGGAATGTCTTTCTTGTAGCTGTCTGTAAGTAACAGTGCAAGTATTTTTGCACCGTATGACCACCTAATATATATTATCATTGACAACACAATCTCCTTTTATTAACTTTGCCTGGAGAAAGTACCTGTCCAAATTCTCTTTGATGTGTCCTTTGGATAAAATCACTGTACGGAGCACCATCCACACAGCAGTAACTTAGTGCATTGCATAGGACAGTATTTCTTCTCTGAACTGTGACTCATGGATAAGAATTCTAGAGAAAAAATTTACTGTAATTTTCTGATGACAGTTTCCATGACTGATACAGTCATGAATGTGTCATGACAGCTGAGGCATCAGTATAGAAAGATAAATGCTGGTAGAGAAAAAAAGGTGTTGTTCAGACAGGCAAACAATCCCTAGGAGTAAAGAACTTATTCTGAAGAATAAGTAAAGAACTTATTCTGAAACATGGTGTGCCTTTGTCCATAGAGTAAAGAACTTATTCTGAAACATGGTGTGCCTTTGTCCATAACTGTTTCTAGGCAGTTTAGTATGTTTCTCCCCAATTCTTTTCACCATGGTTTATTTTCATGATGAAAGTATTGTAGCTACACCACTTTCAACAACCTGCTGTCCATAACAACTAGGGAACTACTAACTTCCAAAGAAGTACTGGAGATCCTGGTCTGACTTCTTGACTGGTCAAACAGGAGTCAGAACACCAGCTCCTTTCCTACAGCTGGACCATGAGCCAGTAGCACCAATCTCACGGAGACTGATTCAGACAAGTGGACCGTCACTGATTTTTGCCTTTCCAGTAGGTGCTGTTTGCTTCTCAGTGGCTAAGACACCACTCATCCAAGAGCGACAAGAAGCTGATTTTTGCTTCTTGCTGGAACAAGGCGACAGCTGCATGTGAATACTAGTGACAGTGTGAGTGTGCGGTGAGAAATTTTTATCACATGAAGCACATCTTCTGCCACATTCCCTTTCTGTGCAACATGATGCTCAAAGATCTTGGCTCCTGCATGTTCCCTCAGCTTGGCTATCCATCAATTTCAGACTGAGCTGACAGACATGTGAAAGAAGAGCCATTTTAGCCAAAGAGTAGTTCGTTCTCATAGCATGCTTTTGTGTCAAATAGCGTATTGCTATTGGTCTCAATATCATTCAAAGCTCTCTTAACTTCATAAACACCATGTAATGCATTCTGTCAAATCTTACCTCAAACTACCAGGCTGCATAAACCTGCCAAATGTGGATTCTGTTAAATCTGAGTTTTATTAAAATAAATTTAAATCTTTTAAACAGGCTTATCAACTGCTTAGTACCCATAAAAATATTAAAGCTGATAAATCTCATTATTTGAAGTTGTTCTATCAGTGGTTACTTAGGTAAAGAGACCAGCCACCTCCTCACTCCATCCTCCTTTCAGAGAGTTCTAGAGAGTAAGAAGGTCACCCCTGAGCCTTCTCTTCTCCAGTTCTCCCTAGGTCCCTCAGCCGTTTCTCGTCAGGCTTGTGCTCCAGGCCCTTCACCAGCTTTGTTGCCTTTCTCTGGACCTGCTCCATCAATTCAATGTCGGTCTTGTGGTGAGGGTGAACACACAGTGCCAAGTAGAGGAGGATGGTCACTTCCCTGGTCCTGCTGGCCACACTGTTCCTGATACAAGCCAGGATGCTCTTGGCCACCAGGGCACAAGCTGCCTCGCGTTCAGCCGTCAATCAGCACCCCCAGGTCCTTTTCCTCTGGGCAGCTTTCCAGTCGCTCCTCCTCAAGCCTGTAGCGCTGCATGGGGCTGCTGTGACCCAAGTGCAGGACCCGGCACTTCGCCCTGTTGAACCTCACAGCCCACCGCCCCAGCCTGCCCAGGCCCCTCTGCAGACCCACAGCTCCGCACCCGCACCCGCACCCGCACGCACCCGCGGGGCCGCAGAACGCGCGGTCCTACTGCCCCCGGCTC
>JANRGW010016542.1:0-15390 GCA_024733675.1 Psilopsiagon aymara | reverse complement strand
TAGATGATCTTACAGTTCTTTGGGGGACAGCTCAAGCCCAGGGATAGGCTTCTCTTCTGCTCTCTTTCTAAGCAGAAGCTAGCTAGATCTAACTTACCATCCCACAGAAGCCTGGGCTTCACCTTCAGCTACACCACCCACTTAAAATCTGCCTAAAGACTCCCATTCGCAGGGTATTTTTGACCCCCCCATCTGGTCAACTACAGCACCATGTATGTAAGGCCAACAACTCATTGTGAGAGCGGGCATGGGCATTGCAAGTCATGCTCACTGCCGAAGCAGATGCGGCTGGGCTTTGAGGCTGATCCATGTGTTCCTCCTCCACACAGGTCAGAAGGTATGCCTTCTGGCAGCTAGTAAGCCACATCCCTTTCCCTCTGGATCATGTGTTTCTGTCTGCCCTGGGCTGTGTGTTCCCATATGGCCTTCTGAGACCTCTGGAATATAACCTGGGTCCCAGTATCCTGTCGTAGAACTAACATGAAGAAAAGACACTTACAGAGTCATAGCAGCATTCTACTAGGAAGCTGGAAATAAAAAGAAAATAGTATCTGAAAACTAACTCTTTCTCTAGGAGCTTCTAGGTTAGGAAGTTTGGTGGAATGATGGAGGGCATTCAACAGCTATTTCGCTCTGCAAGCTGAAACACTGAGAGGGACATCTGTGCATAGGTCAAATGATCCACCTGCAGTCCCCTGGGGTAAAGGATGCCTTCTTATGAGTCCCTTAGGGGGAAACTCTTCCCTTGGTGTAAAATTTGCAGATTTCAGCAAATTGGATCAATCATGAAAACAGCTCCTTATTCTTACACATAAACCCGTGGATAGGGATTGCTGGAATGGTTGAAAGTACTATTCAATCCAGCCAAATGGCTCTAATCAAGCTTTGCTTGAACCTAGAAAAATAGATACTCTGCCAGAAACTTGTCTGAAATCAGAGATCTGAGACATGCACAAGGCACTGTTGCCCTGTTCTTTCATTCAAAATAATCCAGGCTTTATTTTTATAATCCTCTGCTCCCTCTTCCTCCTGTCAACTCCTTTTAATTCCAAACCTCATCTCTTATCTGCTAAAAGCCTGTCTCGGTTGATTTAACATCCTATTCTGGCCCCTTAAACTTCCATGAACCCTCCTCACTCCCATCCCACTGTGTAACAGTGATGTTCTCTGTCTGCTGCTCTGACTGTGATTTCCCTTCTTCATCTTCTCCCTTGGCTCTCTTGCCTGCTGCCAAATGCACTGCAAGCCTCAGACCAGCGTACCTCTGCCTTGTGTTTCCCAGCACCTCTGTGGTCACTTGGAGGGGCCAAGCAGTCACTGGTCATAGCTGATTTATAGGACATGAATAGGGGTGAAAATGCATGCAAATGAAGTGGGATCTGGCCTTTGTAAGAAACAACAGAGCTGAGCAAAGCTCAAAAAGCCGTCCAAGCCTGGAAGGGGTGAAGGCAGGGATGCTGGAGCAGGTTTCCCTTTGGCCTCAATGACAGGAGAGTACTTATGCTGAACCCCTTGAAGCTCCATGATGCTGACTTGGAAGTCATGAACTAGCTCATGACCAGCTCCCTGTTTATCTTAGATTTTAAACCTCATTTTAAACCAGTCATTATCCCTACATATTCATACAGAAAAGCAAACCTTGAAAAAGCAGCTAACATATGACTCCAATTTGCAGAACTTCTCTAGTCTAAGACACTATGATAACAATGAAACCCACTGCTGGATGTTTCAGGCACTTCCTACCAGAGGCAGAAGTGTGACTCGCCACCATTCTCCCTTGAACATAAACAGCTATACCCTCCAAACCACATTTCATAACACCTCTGGGCAACTTTATGCCTGCTGTGCACACCTCAGTAGCTGAAGTAGATTTCCAAGAGTGACAAGCAGTTTATGGCAGAGCTGAGAGAGGGAGACAGAAGTCTGGATTTAAACTCCAACCTATACAGACTCTATGAAAAACACCATACAGGGAGTCCAGGATAAACAACAGCAGCTTGCATTGGATGTGTGGTGCAACTTGCTGGGGAAAGAGACCAGCTTTCCATTGTGGGGCAAGTAGGCATGTGTTAATGGTGCACTGGGGACAGAAATGAACTATGCAATCTTTCATGGTCTTCAATAGCACTAGAACATAAATGCCAGGTTGGGCGAGTTCAGGCTTCCCTCTCTGGTGAATCCTCACATGCTGACTGAGAATTTTTTTGGTGAAAAAGGCCTCGAGGAAGATGACTCTGGCTGAGGACTGTGGTATTTAAGCTTTGCAAGAAGGAAGCTCATCTGTATCTTGTTTATACAGGTAATTTGCCTGTACATATCCCCCTTCAGAAGAATATGATACCAGCAACAAAGACATATCAGCAAGCACAAGGAATCACAAAAGAGTTGTGGTGGGGACACCAACAGACCCAGAAACCAGTAGAACCAGTACCTGCTTTTGGGTAGCCTCACCTGAAAACCTTTGTTAAAAATTTGGGAAAGTACCCCCTGCTTTTGGGTGCCCATATTCAGCAGTTGTAGTTTATCTAAGGACCACACACTTTCTGTGTGAAAGAAGCTGATTCTCATTCTATGCATATGTGGCACCCAGACCCACAGAAACCTAAAGCCTACTTGAGGACTATTAGCTCCATCAGCCATGCCTAAGAATTGTCGTGACAGTGACAGGAAGTCTGGTGGAAAACAGATGAATACAGCTCCCTAATGATTCAGAGTGGTCGTCCCTGCAAACAGCTACAATAATGATCATTGCATAGCCAGGGAATAAGCATCTCTCCCAGGGAAGAAGAAAAATTTGTTCAGGATCATCCATTAAGAATGAAATTGGAAAGAAAGTACAGAAGGTGAAATAAAGTAGCACAGATTCTCACAGCTGGCCTGTGATGCTGCTCCAAACTGAAGGACTTAGGGACTCCATCAGCTGAGGCTTCAAAGTCATCTTCCACACAATGTTTTGAAGTATCCAAGATCAAAAAGACTGTCAGCTCACAGGTGATGTTTCCAATGACACATTTAACTGGGATACAAAGAATTACGACCAGTGGCAGAAATATGCACTCAGTGCTTCAAAAATTACACCCAAAATGTTCCCAATTCAGTCATGTCTGTATGACTCACTATCCTTTACCTCTTTAGGGCCCAGATTCAGACCTCAAGCTATGACGGGAAGGCAGGAATGTGCTAAAGGTATTGTCACCTGCAGTTAACACCACAGATGTTTACATGAAGAGGTGTCCCTGCTCCAGCAGGTGTCCTTGGGCTTCTTGCTCAGTGCAAGGGAAAACTACAGCTTTAGACTGTTCCCTCCATGCCTCCCAGTCACTGCTAACCAGGTGGGTCCTGCTAATCTCAGAAGAAAGACACCAAGAGCAAGGAAATGTGTGCAGGCAGCATAAGGGGAACAGTGTTTAGGGGAAGCAATAGGAGCTGCTGTTGCTAAAACCTCATTTCCCCTGCATGCCTAAGGAGAAGCACACCATCCGCTAGTTGAGCCCGGAGAGAACACTAAGTGGGGAGGTGTTGCCAGCATGGTCTTGAGGGGAATGTAACAAAAACCTTCTGTAAATGCTTTGCTGGACACATCCTGGGTGGTGAGATTTTCGGACTGTCAGATTTGCCTGCATTATTCAGCAAGATTCTCCTGGGTTCAAAGATGATGCAGCAACAAAAAATGGTATCAACTCATGCTTCTGGCACTGCTGACACTGCAGGGGGATGAGGTGTTTTCATTCACACATGAGCACTATGTCAGGAGGAACTGTCACTGTTTTATAGACACTGTTGGTCAGGCCAATGGGGGTTAAGACAAATCTTGTCAGTCTGCTGCACCAGAGAGCCAGGAAGACAATCTACAAATTGTGTTTCCATGGAGGGTCAAAGCAGTCGGAGAAGAAATTGTCTATCCTCTTTGCATCCTGCCCTTCTAGACTCAAGTCTCTGTGCTGTTTGGCAAATGATGTGAAACCTGCCTGTGATCCCTGAAAAGACTGGGCAAGATTTTGACAAGTGCAGTGGAGAAGACAATAAATAGAAAGAGAGCTGGATAAAAAGCCAGTGCTGGAAGGGCTTGGAGAGCTCTCACTATGGCAAGCTCTCACCTGATCAACAACCCCAGCTCTTTCTGGGAAGCTCTGTACCAGAAAGAGATCAGGGGATACAATGCACACAGCAGTGCTGAACAGCAAACAATGATGAAGGCAGGGCTGAAGAGCTTGAAAGACAAAGAGGAATTAGCACACAGAGAAATGAAAACAAAAGAGGACACAGTCACCAATATAACTGGTTTCAGAGGGGCAGGAACATCAAGGAGACAGTGGCCTGGATGAAGAGAGTATAACCAGGGGACTGCTCCTTGTAATAAAACACAGAATGCAGATAATCAGCTACCAGGCACCACAGCTGCCTGTAGCATCACAGCAGAGAAAATCTGGGGCCATGTTAATTTTATATTATGTGTACATAGCCCAAGGAAGAAATTATCTGAAAAACAAAGAAACAAGCAAAAACCCCAGCAGCTCCAGAACTACCACTGAGAGAGCTGCTCTGCCCTAAGCCCAAGCTGTATTGCCGGGGAGCAATGTAAGTCTTTGCTGCCCTATACTTGTATGTAAAATGGGAACCAAAGTCTTCTTGCTACCAGTGGGTGCTGGGGAAATAACAGCAAGTCACTGCAATGACAGCCACAAATGCCTTGCATATGCTAAAGAAAAGTATGAACAGAGAAAAGGGCATTGCATGAAGGAGCAGGAAGTCTTGCTGAGATGCCAGATCCGTGGAGGATCAGAGTGTCTCAGGTCTCATCTGGAGGAGAATGGAGGAGCACTGGAGAGGAGAATGGACTGTTGGGGAAAGCTCTGTTTTGGCTGCATGAAAGATGGTCCTTTTCTAGAAGAAGTGCCAGCAATGCATGACAGGGAGCTCTGTGGAGCTACTCCAGCTTTTGGTAAGGCAGGGTGGATCTTCAGCCAGTCCAGAACAGTGCAGTTCCTCCAGATTCCATGTCCATCTACCATTCCCAGGGCATCTGTGATTCCAGAAGACACCAAGGAATCTTGTAGTGCCTCACAGTGGCAGGAGAGCAACTGGCACTTTATAAAATCAGAATGGCTTGGGTAGGAAAGGACCTTAAAGATCATCTAGTTCCAACCCCCTGGCATAGGCAGGGACACCTTCCAGTAGACCAGGTTGCTCAAAGCCTCAACTAACCTGGCACAGCAGAACTGACCGAAGGAGGAGAGCAGGAAGGACTGGCATCAGGTAAAAAGCAAGGCAGATTCCCACAAAATGCAATGGGATGCCATACAGACATCCTGAACGAGCACATGGTCGCAAAGACTGCCTCAGAGACCATTTTGGGGTGAGTGGGGCTTATCAGAATGCAAAGCAGCATTACTTTTCTGAATCAAGATGCTGGAGCCCACTTAAGTATCTCAGGGGAGCTCAAGGAGAAGGGCTAGATGGATTTGGAAATAACAGTGCATCTCAGCAGCTTAAAATGAAACCAGTAAACCCAACTCACCTTGTCCCAATGCCCTGAAGATATCTGACTGGGGTTGGAGGACCCAGGCTGTCAGCTCAGTGACTGAGAGAACAGCAGCTCCTTCAGCTGCGATCCCAGGGATAGGACTCACAGCAGGACAGAGAGCCCTGGAATACCCTTCCAAGGTCATGCTGAGGATGCATGTTCAGCCCAGGGCCACCACACTGGAGAAAAGTGCAGCCTGGCACGTTTTCTCATGGGAAAGGCCCAGCAAAGTCTTCTTTCATAATGTCCCCCCCAAAAGGCCACGCTGGCTGCACAGGGAACACATTGGTGTCTCTGCTTCTGCCTCTGATCAAGTCCTGGAGCCTCCAGTGATGCTCATCCCCTCTGCCTGTGAGAGCCTGAGATGTTCCAGGAGGAGAAAAGTCAGTCTGGCCGTGCAATGGAGCCATCTCTTTCCCAGTCCCACTGTGATGCTTGTTGACCATAGCCACCAGGAGGACACGTTGGCGGTGTGACAGACCCTGTGGATCCATCCTGGTCAGCCCTGTGCACAGCTGGACTGATCAGGATGCTGCTCCCAGCTGAGCAGTCTGCAGGAGCATCACTGACAGCAAAAGCCATGCCAGCAGGTCTCCAATTAAACTGTTGCTATTCATTTCAGGATGTTCTGTTTCACAGGAAGGCAGGGGCTGGACACAAAGTCTCGACCTCCCCACTGGGAGCTGTTTGGCTTCTTCGCTCCTCTAGAGGTCCACACAGAGGCCGGTGGAAAGCGAAGCTCCCCTGCAGCTTGGGACCCGCGCCCAGCTGCCTTTCAAACACTCGAAAGAGGAGACTTGGCTCCTGCCCAGGGCAAGGTCTCAGAGAAGGGAGAGCTTCGCCTAGCTACCTTCTGCTGGGTTGTGCTTTCCACTGGAATTCGCTGCCTGGAGAGCTGCTTATTTATATTTTGAAAGTTGTCAGGCTTAGTTCCGGGATGATAAGGGCTAATCTGTGCTTTTGCAGGAATGACAAAAAACCTGAGCTTCACACTTAATTCTTGACTTTTATCTCCAGCACAACTGTATTTTGTCTCTCCTCATACACGTGTGGAGGCTCAGTGGGATCTACCTTCCCTTGGTAAGGACGGGAATGGCTCTTATCTTTGGGCAGCAGCCTCATACCAAATCATGCCTTGTACCTCGCCTCCCCAGTCACCCCTTAAAGTGCTGTTGCTAGCATCTTTTTCCTAACTTTCTGGGGCTGTCACAGTACTCCATCAAACTTCTTCTGTGCTTCCTCCCACAAGTGGCTACTTCTAAGCCTAATGCCTGTGAATCAAGTTTGTTCTTTAAGCAGCCAAGTAGTCCCCTACCAAATCCTCCCCTCTCATGCATGACCTTATGAGAGACATTATCAAGCCCTCCCACAGGCTGCTACAAAGCTGGCTGAATAGCTTCTTCTAAGAGACCTCCACTTCCTTTTTTCTCTGAGTCTGCGGGCCTGGAGGAGAAAACCAAATGCCACCCAACAGATCTGGGGTTTGCAGATGGCAATAAACAAATAGAGGAACGTGCTTACCCCATGCCAATGTCTGGATCTTTGCAGAAGGTATCAGTGTCAACGCGAATAGGGCCCCTAAATGGAGAAGGCTCATGAGGATGATATTCCTCCAGACGTATCGCATGGGGGGCTTGGGGCCCTCTTTCTCCCGGTAGGTCTCATCAAAGATATCGTCTATCATGCCCCGGTCTCCTGCCAAGTCCTCATGATTGAGTACATTCTTCTCCTTGACGGCATCCCCATTCTTGGTCACCCGGGAGGTGACGGTGCCAACAGTGGTGGTGCTGGAACCGGAGGAGAACTCCTTGAAGAGGCAGCAATGGACATTTCCAAGAAAGAAAAGAAACAAAACAAGAAGTTTGCAGTTACCAATGCAGGGAATAGAAACATGAGCATGTAGGCTGGCAGTTCCAAAACTTGCAGCCTGCAGTTTACCTGGCAGGCTCCATTCTTTCAGCTGAGCCCTTGGCACCCAGAAGAGCCTACTCCACTCCCATGGAATCATGGCCTGAAAAGGAGCCTGATCTTTCCAGAGGGAGGAGGTGAATGGTGGTCAGGGTGCAGAAAGTAAAGAAAAAGAATTGAGAGCCATTTTTTTTCCCACCAGTGGCTTTGCTGAGATCATTTGCAGGCCTCACCTTCCAGGCTGGGATGTGGCAAGACCAACATGCTTGGAAATCAATGGATGGAAGCAGTCAATCAATGTGCTTCCAGTTAGATCTACAGCTTTTATCCCACGCCTACTGCTAAGCCTCTTATCCCTGTCCCGCTTTCCACCCACAGGCAAACTGAGGCAAGAGAAGACAATCCTCTGAGCCAAGGCCACCAGCATGCAGAGAGGAAGTTTTAAGCAGCAAGTTGGCTCAGCCTGGCTCCTGGCTCTGTCCGATAACTGTGACACAACATTCCCTCCGCACAGGGTTGTTTGCCCTGGCAGAGGGACAGCCTGCCCGATCAGGCATGCATGACAAAAGGAGCAGGCAGGACTGACCCTAATGTGACAGGTCACAGAGCCCTGAATCACAGATTTCCATCTCCATCATGACAGCCACGTGCTTGCTGGTGCTCATAGTCCTTGGTCAGGCTTGAGCCCAAGCATTGGATAGAGCTCAACCCCAGAGGTACCAAGCATGCGGGATGCAAGCAGTGGGAGGGCATGCGGGATGCAAGCAGTGGGAGGGCATGTGGGATGCAAGCAGTGGGAGGGCATGCTTCCCCCATCCTATGGCCTCCCAGGAACCTGCAAAAGACACATCCCTCTGGCCTGCACTGCTGCCTCCACATGCAAAGGGGCACTAAAGGTCAGCCAGCAGGTATGGGAGAGCCAGGGCCATGGGAGGGAGGATGGCCAAGCAGGAAAGCTCCTCTCCCAATAGAAACAACTCCTGAACTAACAGTAGATTGCCATGAGGGCACCCAGGAGTCATAAGAGACCACCGACCTGCCATGGCCTAGTTTCTTGAGGGAGGCATTAAAATCAGGCCAGGCAGCTTACGTGGCCACCCCAACTCCTCCCTTTCCCAAGGGTAGAGACTAGAAGGCTACAGACATACCTTCCTACAGGGAGGAGCTGACAAAGCTGACAGATTCCCCAGGCTTGGGAAGTAAAATGATCTCTACAGAGGGAGCTCTCTTAAGTTTTTCCTTCTGGAATCAAAGGTTAGAAAGGAAAAAACCTGGACACAAAGCATCCCGCTGCTTTCACTGAAACCAGGCAGCTGTTGAGCTTGGGACTGGCAACTCTGCATCCTGGCTATAGGCTGTCTCTGCCTGCTTTCCTACTTAGTGTTCTGAGGATATGATACTCTAAGTTGGTGGAGAATTTAGAGGCAACACACTCCCCAACCCCCCATCAAAAGAGCCAAGAGAAACTGCTTTTAATCCAGAGATTAGGCAAGGAAAAGTCCTGCCCATTCCAAAGTGTCAGATATTCTCATCTGGCATTTGGCAGGAAGGTACTGTTTTCTTCCTTGGCTGGAAGACAATCTACCAAGAAGACCTAAGACTTGTCTATGCAGGAAAAATTCCCAGCAGAGATCTGGTGGTATAATTAGATGGGTAACGCTCCCCATATGGACATGCTGCTTCCAGAGTAAGAATGTGGGGTTGGAGTTGCATTTTTGTCCTCTGTGATAGCTTATGTCACTGTCAAAGTTACACAGGGGCAGTAGGAGGAGGAGGGAGAGTGCAAAGAAAACAGCAGAGAGAAAAAAAAGGCTTCTTCCAGAGTCGTAGTAGCCACATGAGGAATTTTGCCAGCACACCCATGCAGCTTGAATTACAGTGAACTGGTGGAAACTGGTGAACTGGTCATTCCTCACATATACAGTACTCTTAAATCAAATGGGCTACAAACACAGCTCCACTGTTACAGACTTGGTGAGAAGAGAGAATGGGGGAAGAGGGAGAGTAGGCAGCTATTTAGCTGAAGACCAATGAAGTGACGGAGAATGAAAGAGGATTTTGACCCCGTTATGGCCATGGTGGCTTCTGCATCTCCTACCAAGGAAAACAGAATGGGGATTGATCTGGGGTCTAGAGCTGAGAGGGGGAGGAAGCCAGCTAAATCATTCTCATGAGCTCCCCCTCGTTTCTGAGTGACTTCACAGCTCTCATCTGCAGAGCAGATGTGTTCCCCCACCTCCACCACCCCTCCCCAGCACTGAACACACCATAGGTGATCCTGGCACCTAGCCAGCTTATACAACCAACTGCAGCTCAAAGGCTCTGGTGCTGGGTTCAGTCCAGGGGCCCCAGGGCACTAAATCTCTGGTCCAGTATATTTGAATATGCCCAGCGTGACCCAGGGACAAGATTCTTTCCAGCCTCCAGGATATATCCCAAAATACATGCCAAGACTATGAAACTTGGGCTGAGCACACTGCCTTTGGCATCCATTTTAGGTGGCAAGAGGAGTAAAATTATTCACATCATAAGCATCCCTGAAAGGTCATGCAACCTGCACAAAAGGGCCGGGGGAGATCCTGCATCCTGGTGACAGGCAAGAGAGCAAGGTTGTGATTTATCTCAACTCCTCGGGACAGACAGACAGAAGAGGGAAGGATGAGAAGGTGAGCACAGAAATACCAGGAATCAAGCCCCTGCCTCCCGTTGGGCAAAGGGTGGCTGCCAGGAGGGGCAAAAATAAAAACTCTGAAGATCAAACAGCTCTACGTATCTTCCTGGTGCTGGCTTGTTATTCAGGCCTTCTTAGGCCAAAAATGGGCAGTCTCCCTATTGTATGTTTGCTTGGCTCAGGCAATGCAGACACAGACATTCATTTCATCTGGGCAGCTGGCTGCTTTCACCTTGCGTCTGTCCTAGAGACGCTTCCTGCTGCAACATTTGGCTTAAAAACGCTGCAAGTGAAAGCCCTTTCTTGTAAAAAAATAAAATAAAACCAACCCGGAGTATGAGTGTTACCGAAATCCCCACTACCTCTTGGCACAAAAGGCTTTCCTGAACAGCCCTTACCAGCACGCTTATATGGATGTTTTCAGAATAAACCTGTATTTTATGCTCAGTCTCTCCGAGGGCACAGGCTCCGGGGAGCTAATCCCGGAGGCGGGTATCCCCTCTCCATTCACGTCTCCCCATGAGGCTCGGGTGATGTCTTCAGCTAGCACCGAATGACTTCACCTCATGACTGAGAAGCGGCTCGGAGGGGACACACGCACACACATATGTATGCATACGTGTGCGTGCACGGACACGCGTGGATGCCCAGACAGCAGCAGCGCAGCGCTGCCGGAGCCTGCGGAAATGGAGGAAGGAGAGAAGGGAAAACAAAGCCCCCAGTCCCGCCAGCAGCCTCCCGCTTACCTCCTCCTGCAGCAAGTGCGCAGGCATGGGGCGGCTCTGTCCCTGCTCCTCGGCGGCGGTACGCGGGCGCGCAGGTCCTCGACGGCGGCGGCGGGAGGAGGCTGCTTGTTGTCGGCCCCTCGCGCTGCGAACTGTGCGGCTCGGGGAGGCGGGCGCGGATGTATTTAAGCGGGGCTGCTCGCTTGGCGGCTGGCGGGGCTGGACTCTCCTCGCCCCGGCCTCCCGGCGACCCGCTGCCCGAGGTTGGGATGCGCGGGGTCAGCGAGGCGGGCGGAGAGTCGCAGCGGGAACCCGGCTCCTGGCGTGCCCGGGAGGGGAGGCGGGGCGGGCCGGGAGGCGGGAGGAAGGATGCTGAGGAAGAGGAGGATGGCGCGGGCCAGGCTCTCGCATGATGCTTGCTGCGCTTTTTTTTTTTTTTATGTTTCTTTTTTTTTTCCTTTTTTTTTTTTTCCCCCCCTCCCTCTCTCCAGCCGATTGGCTGCGGGAAATTTGGTGCCACCTCAGCCTGCCCTCGCCATTGGCTGCCCGCAATCTGCTGTTCGCTCCCCGCGGCGCGCACCCTGCGCGCACGGCCCAGGGAGCGTGGCCGGGGGGCTGCTGCCGGCATCCCGCAGTCTCCGATACCGCCTGGGGCACTGCCGCTGAGGAAGTCAAAGGCGCCTGGGGGGTGCGGGGTGTCGGGGGGAGGCGGAGGGGCGCGTGCAGAGTGCGGAAGGGGTTTTGGCATCACACATCTACTTTGTATAGGCAGTCTGCTTGGATAACATTATATATATACATATATACGTACATGTACATATATATATGTATGTATATATATACACACACACGTGTATATAAAGCATACATCACTGCAAAGAAAAGCACACCCACAGCTGTATCTGGATAAGCATGTGTATCTGTGTAGGTGTTTATCTCGACATGGAAAATGCTGGCTGTAACCTTTTGAAAAGAATCCTGGCTGCTTTCCCCCAGAAAACAGTGCCTTTTGGCGGAGGATGGAAGGAAAAAGGAGCAGTTCAGTTTGCTATCAGCTGTTTTCCATAACAGCCTCCTCGCTAGCCAGTAATGCCAGCAATGGAAAAATCTAAGCTCTATCCCAAGGAGACCTTCACCATTAACAGTGAAAGAGGGCCTTCACAAATAAGACCTTGAGGGTGGCAGAGCCTGGAGCAGTTGTCCCAGCATCGCCGTGTGGTCACCGTGCCAGGCACCCTCAGCCATTTAGCATGAAGTGCCCTAGTGCCATCACCTGAACTAGGACCTGTTTCAGGTCCTTCCCCCACTTACGGTGTGTCCCACTTTCCGTCTCTGTCCCCTGCTGACATGAGTCATGCTGGGAGTGGAACAGGAATGTCAAAAGCCATTTTAAATTATGCCCACATCCCTTCACACATATCCTGTCTGGACAGCTATCCTGCAGCAGTGGAGCTGACCACACGAGACACAGGTGGACAATCAAGATCTTGCAGATTCTGTCCCTGGACTGATCCTGCTCAGATACAGCAGGGCTGATTCAGTGCAGCTGTCAAAAGTGAACTGCATTGTAATCACTGGGAGGGAAAAGTGACAATGAAAAATAACAGTAGCCCAGTTGTTCTCTGGATTTAGAGGTGTCCATCAAAGAGGGGAAAATACTGCTCTCCTTTTTCATTTCACTGTAATGGATGAAGGGATCTGAGAGGAGTCTGTATTTAGGTTTCATGTTAGGAACTTGAGTCTCTCCTACCTTCTGAAACACAGTACTGAAACAGAGATCCCACATCAGAAGATGCTTCTGTATGGTGAAAGCTGATGTGAGTCAGTGAGGGACTTTTAACTGTTCCTTTTTAAGAGTTTCCATTAAATGTTTGGTTAACACTACTGAGGGCTGCTGAACACTGGAAAGAAACGATGCTTTAATTAACGATTCTACCTGCTTTCTATGACTGGATGACAGTGAGGCTTTTGGGATCCAAGGTTTTCAGTTTTGGAGGTACTCAAACCCAACCAAAGCCTTTCCTTTTCCACCAGCTTCTTTCCTCAGACATGGACCATGGCTAAAAGGGCAGCTAAATTTTGTCCTCCTCTGAAATCAACACCATGTCAGGCTGCTTCCACAAAACAGGAGTAAGTTTTCTGACTATTCCCTGCCAAGTTACCCTGGGAGATGACCATCACAGTTTTTCTTGCACAGAGAGAGTGAGGGATCTTGACCATTGTTTGGACTTCACTCAGCTGGCAGGTTTCAAGTCTTACATGCTATGGACCGCCCTGAGGAAGGCCATTCACAGCATGTGTAGCTTCTCCAGTTGGCATATTGATTACTTTTGAAACAGGTTAAGCCCCTGCATGTGACTGTGAGGTTCAGGCACTGACATCTTGACGAGATGCACGGCACAGCTTTCCCAATGTTTCGATTGCAGCAGCTCCAGCCTTGCCTGTCAAAAGGCTTTTTGGCTGTTTGTGTGCTGGAGGCTTGGCTGTGCTATGCCAGCCAGGCTCCCTCCCGCAGCGAGCTGCTGGCTAGGGCGATGCTGGCAACCCCTGCGCGCCCCTTGACGCTGCCAGCGGGCCCTGTCCATCTGACTCCTTGGAGGCTCCTGCCTCAGCTCTGCTGCTCAAGGCTTGGGACTAAAGGGTGATCCCTGGGCAGCCCAGGTGGGAAACCAGAAAAAGACACAGCAATACAGCTCCAGCTGGGCTTTTCATGCTCTAGTTTCTGTCTCTTCAGACAGGCTTGTCCCTCCTTCCAGGGAGAGCTGCCCAGCTGAACCTTCAGCAGAAGTACCTCACTGGTGGAGGTCACCAGCACTGCTTATCAAACATTTGGCTTCAGCAACTGTCCTCAGGAAACTGATTCAATTCTGCATCTGGTGACTGCTGCCTGAGGTCGTGGTCTTTCATAAATGAGCTGATGCAATGCCAGGGCTGTATCGCAGGACAGTGATGAGCAAAGCCATGCCACAAGCAACACAGGGCATGAATTCAGCACGAGGTTTCTTTAGAAATGCATGGTGTAATGTAAGGCTGTTTCCACCTAAGAAGATGGAACTCCTCCCAGCAAGACTGATAACCCAGATGAGGCACTGTGCCAGTGAAAAGCTCTTGCAGAGCACTTTTTCTCAGAGGTTCTCACCGTTTTTTATCAAGATTGGGGAAAAGAGAGGCACAAACCAGCAGTGGGCTTTATCACAAGACACTGTCTATGAGCAGAGCCCATGTGAGAAAGAACTGCTGCATTCCTCTCCTGGGGTGCATTAACAAGCGTGGTTCTGCTACCACAATGCCAGGGTGCAGATAAAAGCATCAAGGCTAAGCTAAGGATGTTTCACAGAACTGTTTTCCTTCCTACTCTCCCCTCAAACAAAACAAAAAAGAAGTGTTGCTTTTCCATTTAGCAGTAGGTTTTGCAAGGAGATTTCATCTGGTGTCGACATCTTGGAAATTTTAGTGCATCTCCTCAGTTACCGCCTCCAATAATGTTGAAAAAATCACACACAAAGAAGCTGATGGCAAGAGCTTTGCAAGGTTTGGTTTATGTTTGTTTATCTTCTCTAACAGCATTCCCTGTATCCCCCTTTTTCTTCTATTTCATAACTAAAAGTTAAAAAAAGGAGTCTCAAATAAAGAGGGAATAAGCTGAAAACTGTGGAAAAGAGATGATCCCTACCCCTTCTCCTCTGCCAAAAATTAATGTTTGCAAAAATTCTCCTAGGGTTATTTTCTCCATCTCTTGTATTTTTTTTTCCTGAAGAAGTATGAAGCAGTTTCAGCTTTAGAGCATTTTATAGGGGTAAGAGAATCATGCCATGGATCTTTCATCCAAGGAGAAGTGCAGGAGTGGCATTTTTTTGTTTCACCAGTCCTTTCTTCCCCCTGCTTTTAAAGAACCTGCTCTTCAAAGGCATCAAGCCCTCTCTGCAGGGCAGATGAACACCAGTGTTGTTCACCATTGCTGCCAGCAGTTTCAGAGATTAATAATGGTCCCTCTGGGTTTGACAGGTTGACTTCTGGGCACAGTTATGCATTTCAGAGAGACGAAGTGTAGGCCCATGCTACAGAATGAGTAGGGACAAGACCTGGGTCAGATTATGGGAATTCAGAGTTAATGCCTGCTTGAAAGGTGTTGGCAACTACAGGTGTTTCAGGGTTGTAAGTCACAGGATTTCAGATGGCAGCTTACGGGGTCACCACCCTTGTTTAATGTTGCTTTCTCCCCCATGCTTTCTTTTGAAAGCCGGTGACCCTGCATTACATTTTCACACCTGCTTCCTTGGCTGGGACAGGTAGCAAATGTCTTTCCTCTTAGAAACGGAAAGCTGAGACTCTTGTGTAGTCACCTGGCTCTAGAAACTGCAACTAGAGGAGACTGATATCACAGCATTTATCAAAAGTGAGATTTGTGTTTACAAGAACTGGCATCATCGCGCTTGCTTTCTCTCATGTTTCTCACCCTCCTTACAACATCACCTGCTGATCCATAAATTCAGCAGATCCCTCAGACTCCATCCTCACCCTTAAAACAATGCTAAATTAGGTATGGGTTACCTGAGCTCTTC
>JANRGW010016533.1:0-19384 GCA_024733675.1 Psilopsiagon aymara | reverse complement strand
TGTTCTCAGGCCACAAGTCAAAAACACAGTGCTGCACCAACTACTAAGAAGGAGAAAAATGACTGCTGCTGCTGAACTCATGACAGGTATGAACTCAAATCACAGGAGTACCTGCCCTCTCCACCTTACCCCCCATACCCACAGGATGCCATGGGGAAGCAGCCCCAGAGCACCCCCCTGGCAGCCAGTCCTGTCTCTCACTCCAGCAACAGGTCACCCCTACTCTCCCACACTAAGCTCCAATCACCCCTCCATAGACACAAGCACTACAATCCCTACTGGCTGCTGGCTCACAGAAGGCTGTAACTCTGCACTTGCTAACGGGAATTCCAAGCTGACCTAGAGGAAGATGGGGACAGTTCAGCAGCTGGTAAACTCTCCAGTGACTGACAAGCCAAGACCATCCTTATTCAGGCCAATATGGCATCCCCATTACATTTTTCACATTGAAAGCTTAATAAACAATGTATTTTGTACATCACTGATACCTGTGCCCATAAAGTAAGGAGAGAGTACTTTTTGACTGTGATCCCAACACCTTCCAAGGACTTGAGCAAGAGGGGACTGCTCACTCAAAGCATTCGCAAACAACTAGGCACACACAGGAAGTTAAGCCCTCACTCCTATTGCCTTGGTATAAGGACAAACTTATTATGCATCTCACTTGAGTTGGTCTTCTCTACTCAAAAGTACCCATTTTTCTGCTCTAAGAGTGATTCTGGCCCCTTTCAGCCTCTCCCTCTACATATCCAGCATTCATTCATTCATTCATTCATCCCAACAGTGAGAATGAGTCTTTACCCCCAAATCAGTTCATTCAGGTTGGGTCTTTTGGGTTTTTTTAATTGTTTGTCGCTTTTTAAGGATTGTAGAATATTAAGCTATATCCAAGGAACTACAAAAACATAAGGAATAGCAGAAAGCACAGTGGGACAGAACCCTCCGAAATTCAAACATATGTAAGTGCTCTTTCAAATGTTTTTACAAGTTAATACTAGCCTTGACTGAGTCACTGGGATTGAAGAGGCTTTTTCTATTTTCAAGTTAAGCAACAGTCAACTTTTTAGAGTGATACAGGTAACACTGAATAGAGCAGGCCAAATTTTTTTAATTCCATAGCAGGTAACTTTCTAATACAGTCAAGTATTTTGGTGTTCCAGAAACATACTAAAGTAGCAGATCGCCTGTAAATTTCAGAGAGCTGGTTTACAAGCTCCCCCCCCCCAATGTACACAAACCAATAGTACAATTTCTAAGACCTGTAATACACACAAAAATTGAACTAATAAAAGCACTGCAATTTTGTCATTCAGTTCTGAACCTAGTAACAGAAAAGAGACATGTTATTACTCTAGCATATGCCACAAAGTACTTTTATTTTCTTAGGCATCCAGTACAAGTTGTTTTCTGCTGCTTTAAAATATACACATAAAAACAATACCTAAGATAAACCAATTAAGTTGCACTGAGGAGTAAGAGACAGAGGTCTCTTCTTCTTTTTTAATTTAAGTGAATTAAAGGAAACATGGGATTCCTTATTTCTCCTTTCCATAATACCCTTTAGCCCCACCTTCCTCCCTTTGCCCCTTCCAGCTCTCTTCTTTCAGAGGTTTGAGCACTTTCCCTCCTGTCCTCTCCATCCTATCAAGCTATTCCACTTTTCTCCCGTACCAGAATCCCACTCCCCTGGACATGAGAATTCCTTCACTCTGCTCCTCCTCCCTTCCAACAGCTTTGGGAGCAAGTCACTCTGGAGACCCATATATTGCTTTTCTGGAAGGAGAACCAATTAGAGAAGCATCCTTGTGCCAGAAGGCATTAACAAGGACAACAGCTACTCAAGCTACAAGCAGTTGTACCTAAGCTGTACAAAGCAAAGAGAGCAAGCTTTTTTACCTCCTCAACCCCCAGCTTTTCCTGTGGGAATAAAAGGGGAGAAATTGGTAGGGGGAATGGCACAACAGACCCAAGACCAAGCAACTGCCAAAAGAATATTCACAGAGGTTTCAGAAGTTACAATGATACAGTGCTCTGATATTAACACACAAGACTAGCAGAAATAGCACAGCACCTTTCAGACACTTAACAGAAGTGTAAGTAGTACCACCCACTCTGTAAACATAAAAAAAAAAGTCACCTGGAGTTGTTTAAGCTTAAGCACTGTGAAAGAAAAAGTAAGAACCAGAACTAAGAACTTCAGCAGTTATGAAACTTTCCTTCTACAAGCGTGGAACACATCAGATTCAAGCTCATCCTACTTTACTGAACAGCACCTCACAAACGCTATAGGCAAACCACTAAGTCAGATCACTGTAAAGCTTCTCCAGGGAACGCTAGTTAATTATTTAAATTAGACAGATGTTAAAGATAGGCATATAACTTGGTTAGAAGGCTCTTCCTCTTTTAGTTGTGGTTTTCAGTTTCTTAATTCACGAACTGTTAGATTTTTTTAAAAGTTTAACTATGAAACACCTTCAAAGAAGTCCAATTCTCTGCATTCTCTTTACAACTGCGCTTTGAAGCACAGTATTTCAGATCCAACTAAGTACTTGTAACGCCACACACATTACAACTCCGGTAGCTGCCAATCGTTATAATAAGCCTTTATGTGAGACCTGACACCTCAGAATTATGAATTAAGAGTGCTTGTTCAATATATTCAAATTTACAGATGACTTATTAAGCAGGAAATCATATTTTCCCAAAGGAAAAAATTCTAAATGGTATCAGCTCCCACCCTCTTCCATGAGAAAGTTTGTCTAAGAAAGTCTATCTAAGAAAGCAAGTAACAGCGAGCTAACTGAGCTTGCAGCAGAGACACTCTGCTATAAAACATATGCTTAGATGTACGAGCCAGCAACATTAAGCAGACCCTCTTTACACTAAACACCCCACTTCATTAAACAAAACAAACAAGCTGTGAAGGAACAGCTTCACCCTTTCATCTGGAGGTATTAACACGGAGTAACGTTCCTCCAGTACAACCCAGACAGCTGCAGGGGATCATCTTTCTAAAGTAAGCTGCAGCCCCGTGCAGTTTCTCCTGCTCTACTCCTCCAAGACCCAAGTATTTTAATTTCGAGAGAGCGCGCCAAACCCCAGTAAGGGATTCCCAATGCACAGTCCGCGTTTGTCTCACGCTCCACGCCCGATCGCCCTGCCCCTCCCCGGCTGGAGGGGCCCCCCCGGCCGACGCGCCCTGCCGCCACCGGGGACCAACCAGTCTAAAGCCGCTGCCGCCGCGGAGCGTACACTCTGCTCGCGACGCGGAGGCGAAGCCGGCCCCAGCCCCGCGGGTCCCAGTTGGGCTCCTGGCAACGAACGCCTGCCCCTCCAACCCCGCTCCCGCCGGGCACGATCGCACCCTCAGCCAAGCCGCGCCTCGAGTGAGGCGAGGCGGAGCCGGCCCTACGCCGGAGAACCGCGAGGGGAGCCGCCGCCGACAGGCGGTACGGGGGGGTAGGCCCGTTCGGACGGGAAAGCGGGCCCGATGCCGCCGGAAAGCCGAGGGACCACGGGTGGGGGCCAAGACCCCTGCGCAGGGTCAGGACGGCGCTACTCACCCGCCCGGCGACAGCTCCGCGGTTCCTGGCGCCAAGAGGCGTGGGCTCCCGCTCCTCGTCGCTGGAGAAGTCGGGCTGCGCGGCGGCGGGTGGGTTGCGGGCGGTGAGGTGCTGCAGGTAGAGCTGCACATACACGTCCTTGCGCTGCTCGCCGCCCGGCAGGCTCACATTGTTCGCGATTAGCTCGCTCTTCAGCTTCTCCTTGGTCAACACCGACGGATCCGCCAGGAACTCAGGCATCGCCGCCGGGCACCGCCACCACCACCACCACCACCACTACTACTACCCTCCCGAGAGAGGCACCAACAAAGCGCGGGGAGAGGGAAAAGGGGCGGAGGGGAAAAGAGAGGGAGGAGAGAGCGGAGGAGGAGGACTCGCCAGCCCCGCGCCAAAAACCCAGCTCCCTAACGGGCAGACGCGCGCACGGAGGGACTCTCTCAGCCAGCAACAAACCGCGCAACGATTGGCAGAGAGGGGAACGAAGCCGCCCTGTTATTGGCTGCCGGGAGGAATGGGGGAAAGGCGCGCGAGACCCACCAGCATTAGTGCTTTGCGCGCGCGAGGGGTAGTAACGCAGTTTAAATTCGGCTCGGGCGGGAGGCGCGCGGGGGGGAGTGAGTACGCGCGCTGCCTTGGGAGGTGGCGGCCGGCGCCGCGTCCGTTCCTCTAATCCGCGCGGGTCTCCCCCGCTGCCCCACGCTGCTTCCCCCCTCCCTTCACCGGCCGCACAGGCGGCTTTCCTCTGCTGGGAGAAGGGGGCGGGGGGCGGTTCAGGCCCACCGTGAAGGAGTTCCCCGTACCCTGCCGTGATCCCCGTGACCTGTGACACCTGCTCCTCGGCACCGGCTTCGCTTTTGTCTGCTGGGGCGGCTGCCCCACGGATACCCGCGTTCTGTCCGGGGTAACAGGACGCGCTGCCCTCGCTGGCCAAGCCCTTAGCTTCGCCTAGCGCGCTAGCTGTTCGGCCGCAGAAGGAATCCAGCCGGGAAGCTGTCAGTGTAACTGCTGCCGCTGTGATAACTTGCATGTTAACTAATAATAATAAAAAAAAAATAATCGCTTCTGTAGCATTGCACGATTTGAAAGGTGCATAGAGTTTTAAGGCTGCATGGTGCTTAAACAAAAGAGTTAAACCTGTGTTTGCATGCTGCTGGCTGGGCACATACACTGCTATCAATTTTCCTGTATGATGGGAACAGTTTAGTATTCAGATCTGACTACTTATCCTATATTTTGAGAGCTACCTTACAGTATCAGAGATAAGAATTGAAATGTATTTTCATTTGCCCATCAATCATTGACGTGCAAACAGGAGTGTTAGTGTTTGTGTCTGTGCCTCTTTATGTTTTAAGAAGTGTTTTACACTGCTGAAGAGGAAAGGGATTCCCTCAGTTTAGGTTTGCTCCATCACAGAGCATGGTGGCTATCATTTCTGTTTACCCAGCCAGGTAGGTGAAGGTGCTGAGTGTTATTTTTGTGGAAGCTAATTTCGAGGTAAATCAGACCCACGCACAAGAAGCCTGATGCTTCCAATGGAGGAATTGGTGTGGTGTAACAAAGTAATTAACATAAGGGAGACGCTTGGCTTGGAGGGTTTAGTTTACCTTGTAGTGCAAATAGTCAGCCATCATCTGCAGTTCATTATACTTCATATCTGAAAGTATTTGGTTCTTGGTGTTGCATATACTTTACCTGTTTGGTTTGTTAGACAGCAAGGGGTAGAAACATCTTCCTTCCACTGATAGCATACTTGCATACAAAGCAAATATTATGTACCAATGCGGATTGATTACTATCACTTAAATCTGAATCGAACAAATTATGTGGTTCTGTTTATTTTTCAGCATATCTTACCACATTTTTCTTGTGACATGAATATCACATGACAAGTCTCTTAGAAATGCTTAAAGAAAAATTCCTTTTCAAATTTGATAGTAATAATTTAGCATAGATAAGTGTAGATAGTATGTTTCACCTTCTTGGTGACTTTAAAATAGATCTTTCCTCTGACTTTAAGAACTTACATCTTGCTCAGATATTAAACCAGCTGCAGACTGACATGCCATTTAAAAAGTTTATGTAGATTAAACATATCTTAAACATAGCTTAAATAGTTTAAACATAGTTTAATCTATAAACAGGTAAAACTACCTTTCAGTTTAAACTATAAACAGGTTTTTATATAAACATAGTTAAATAGTTTAAGCATAGTTAAAAAACAGTTTAGAAAGTCAAAATTTGGAGTTTAAGCTTTATAATTATCTTAAAAATACATTGTGAATAATAACGAGAAATGGGAGATTATGAATAAATAATAAGGTGCATAGGTGTACAGGGAAAATACAGCAGTCCATAAATATAGTTAAGAACTCAGCTGAACAGTAAAAAGGAAGGGTATAAAAATGTGGATGACTAAAGCAATATGCATGCAGAGGAATAATAATCTACCATGAATTAAAATATGCAAGTACTGGGGACTAAACTGCTTTTACTACTCTAGAAAGTTGCTTTTACTAGTACAGTAGTAAATTACAAAATTGCTTTTACTATTTTAGAAAGGTAGCAGCAGAGACTCTTCAGCTATCACACTAATGTGAAAAATAACAACCTCAATTCATAGAACTGTATCACAGAATGGTTTGGGTTGGAAGAGACCTTAAAGCTCATCCAGTTCCAACCCCCTGCCAAGGGCAGGGACACCTTCCACTAGATCAGGTTGCTCAAAGCCCCATCCAGCCTGGCCTTGAACACTGCCAGAGATGGAGCAGCCACAGCTTCTCTGGGCAACCTGTGCCAGTGTCTCACCACCCTCACAGTAAAGAATTTCTTCCTAATGTCTAATCTGAATCTACCCTCTTTTCAGTTTGTAAAAAGTCCCTCTCCAGCTTTCTTGTAGGCCCACCTTAGGTACTGGAAGGCTGCTATAAGATCTCCCTGGAGCCTTCTCTTCCCTAGGCTGAACAACCCCATAAGTCCATAAAAAATCCTCAACACAAAACAGTCCTTTATTTCCTGGTTCTACCGTTTTTGTTCTCACTCCTTGGGTACAACAGGCTTTCTCCAGGCAAGGTACAGACAGGGAAAGTAATATGAGAAAGCACCAAAATGTGCATGTACATAAATAATGATTTATACTGCAACCTGTAGTTACCACCAGAGTTAGACCTTAGGCAATTAGCTGAGAATTTACACCTTTATTGTTTGCTTTGAAGTAAAGAAAGGTTGCATTTTGTAGCATAAGGCAGCCGTCAAAGGGCATAAGGGAATGAGCTCCTTGTGAAAGATCTGTCATTTTTTTTTTACCAAAAAAACCCCAAATCCATGAGGTGGTCCATATGCCAATATGTTGATTAGTGTCTTAGTGGTTGGAGTACAAAACTGCTGTTTTACTGTGCCTTCCGTGAAGCATTACAGTATTTAAATTTTTATTCCTAACAACAAGTTCTGGTTTTCAAAGACCAGAATACCAGCCTTTACCTGAGAAACAGGTAGTCATATTTTACCTTGTCAGTAAAAACGGTGAAAAAAGGAAAGTTTAGGAAAAAAAGTGCAAATGGTATTAAACTATTCCTGTTTTCAGTGACTGAAAAACTGCCATAAGCTTGCCTAAAAATGTGAACTATGCTGAAGTTTGAAGCCAAAAATCCTTCCTTTTTAGGACTCTCCCAAATGTCTGGAATTTGTTCGCTTTTTTGAGCATGAGAAAGAGATTTTCAGTCACACAGTCTTCTTTTTCAGGAAAACACTGAATGTCTTCTGAACTCTCTCAGCTGCCTAGCTTTGGCTTCCCCCAAGTTTATGATTCCTAAACTCTAATGCCACCCAGAAAAATGACACAGGTAGTTTATGTTGTGCTACACTGAAAAAATGAATTTTCTCTACCTGTGTATTCAAAAATTATCCTAAATACCTTGGAGGGTTTAGAGAAAATTAGGTGGCTTTTTAATAATTCTTTCTTATCCAGAATGTCTTTTTTTTAAGCATAATCCAAGTAGGAATGGCAAAGCAGTAAGAAAAAAGCACATCTTACTCCAATGGAGCATATCACTTCTAGAGCAATTCCCTTAGAGAAGAAGTTTCATCTCTTGCTGAATTGGCCAGAACAGGGATGTACTGGGGGAACAGGCCAGGCAGCCCGCTGAGGGATGCTGTTGGATCTGTATCACCTGATGTGGTAAAGACATGTGATTGCCCTTGCTGTGGACACAGGGTGCCCGGTGCTGAAGGTGGTCTGTACAACTGTCCCCCCAGGGACAGGGAGCTAAGGTGTATTTAATTCTTTCTTTAGTTTTGCAATGTCACTAGGTTATTTCAATTTAGGGACAGTGAGCTATCCCTCCAAAGAGTAACTGATGAAAAAGTTAACTGAATGGCGGTGGTAGTCGTGGTGGTTGCCAAATCCTGCTCTCCCTTCCTGCCCCAGGCCACGCACACCTGATGATTTCCTTGTGTGCTGGATCTTCTAGTTGTGCCATGAGACCTGCATGCTGAGCCAGCAGCTGCCACTGCACAGTTGCATGACATGATACAAGTGGAGCGGGGGAAGCAGGCCGGCAGGGACAGGCAGGGCTGAGACAGACCAACTGCTTCATGGCACCCTGCACAGGCCTTATGTGAGGTCTGTTGGTGTAAAACCACACCCTGAGAACTTCGACTCCCATTAATAGATGTTCTGTATTATCAGGAGGTATATCCCTCACTGCAAGCCAGAGATGCTGCCTGGCTGCTCTGGCTGTGGACAGGAGTGTGAGCAGATTGCTGCCACTTCTTACATCCAACTTTCTGAGGGACCACAGGGCACAGGCATCAGGTATTTTGTGGAACCAGGGAAACATCTAACAGATTATCCATCCAGTATGAAATGCATCCATCTAACAGACCCTGCATCGGAAAAAACAAGGACTAACCACAGAAATGGAAGGCCTGTCAGCATGTCAGGCAGTCCTCCTTTTCAGACCTGGTAAAACCTGAGTCAGCTGAAATACTGTGACTGGATATGGCCACTTAAAAATGCAACACATTTGGAAAGACTCCAAAGGGGAGTACCACAAATCATCAGGCCCAGCAAACACGGTCTATTACCCTAGTGCAGCTGTGGAGAGGCATAGCAAATTTCAAATATGTAAGAAGTACCTATAAAAAGGACAGGAATAAACTGTCCTCTAGTGCAATAGCACGAGGGCTGGATTTAAGTTACATTGAAAGAGAAATCAGGGTTAAAATACACATAGCTGCTTCCTAAAAGGATAGCAAAACACTGGAACAGAACACTTTATGAAGATGCAGAATTTCTGTATTTGAGAGGTTTCAGGGGTACAAGGAACAAATATTAGCCTGCAAATCCCGAAGTCTCTCTCATGAAAAACCCACATAATTGCATGACTCTGCTGAGTCTGGTTTCCAGGACTTCTGTATTCTCTTCATTTTCTGCCATGGTTTACAAAACTAACAATCAGTTCTCCAAATTTAGAATTATATCTCTGGAGTGTTTCTCTCCATCCCTCAAATTCAGGCCTTTTGACAAACTGTTCTGTTTCCTTCCTAATTCAATTCCATTAAGTGTAAAACTTTCCAGTCCATCCAAATCACCCAAGTATTACTTCTAGCATTCTTTCTCATCTCTAGATCAAAATTCAGTACTTTCTGAGCCTTTCTGTCTCTGGCACCTCATCCTGTGGGAATGGCTACTCTGAGAAACCGCCTGTGTTCCGCAGCCTCAACCCATCACCCCCCTAAAAGCGTCCCCGGGCACTCAATTCCCCTGCTCCCCTGTGCTTCCCGACAGGATCTGACCTCCCTGACCCCGTGTTTCCCGGGCTTGTATTCCATCCCTCTTTATGTGCACTGAAAACTGGGTGTCCCTGCCACTTTGGGGGTCCCATTTAAAATTTAAAGCTGCTATTTTCATGCATCTTTCTGACCTGTCCTCATCATTTCCACAAAGTGGGTTCTCTTTGCAGAACTTTGATCTTTGACACGTTCTTTGCCTTCCGTGTTTAGTTGTGATATTAAGAAACAACCCCTCGCCAGGATCCGCACCCCGCTTCCCGCCTGCAGCCACGGAGAGGGCCTCAGGCTGCGCTGCGGGCAGGGAAGCACTGTTCTCCGTTTCCGTTCCTCTCCAGGCACTGCTTCCCTCTCGGCACGCCCCCGACCCGCTGCTGCCGAAATCGGAGCGCCGGACGCTTTCCGGACACTTGTTTCTGGCGTTTCTGTCCTCAGGCTGCCCCGTCCGTGACACCGTTCAGGAGGCCTCGATTTGTACTTCTGCCTCCCTCTCAGGTTCAAGTAAAAAGAGACTGATCCCGATCTTTAGGGGGGGGAAAAAAGATTAACGTCCCTTAGCGTCCTCCGAGATGATCCCGACAGTGGGAATCAAGGAAGAAAAACAAAGTGACCCCGACGTGATTCGAACACGCAGCCTTCTGATCTGGAGTCAGACGCGCTACCGTTGCGCCACGAGGTCCTGCTGGGCAGGTGTACGCCGGGTATCAGAACTCGTCCACTATTGGAGGGAGCCAACGCTGGTATCGACACAGGGACAGAGCAGAGGGGTGGGGAGCAGACAAAGACCCTCCTCACCCGCGATGGCAACCGCAACCCCGCCCAGGCCCCTCTCCTCCAGCACTGCTTCGTTTCTCGCCTTCCCGCTCCTGTACGTTAACTCTACCTCCCTGCACACCCGCTACTGGCCCCTCGCAGCAGGGACCTGTCGGCTTCGCAACACCGCCTCCTTACGCAGGCTCGTGGGTACTGCGTAGTTCCCACTGCTCAGAGATAGCCCCTTCTGCCAACCCCCCTTTGTTGCCATTGTTTCCCAACGAGGGAAGAAAGGGCGCATTTACAGATAAAGACATCCCTCCAAAGCGTTTTGCTAGGGCAGCTCCTCGTTAGTATAGTGGTGAGTATCCCCGCCTGTCACGCGGGAGACCGGGGTTCGATTCCCCGACGGGGAGGCTGTGGCCCGTTTTCCGCCCGGGGCGGGTGCGTGTTTTGCTGGCGGGTTCAGGGGCTGGGCCTACAGCGGCGCCTCCGAACAAAGGACCTGGAAATAAAAAGCGCGCTCCAGCGCGGCTGTCTCCGTCGGGTGAATCGAACCGCAGTCTCTCGCGTGACCCGCGGGGATACCGCTATTAACGAGGAGCCGCGGGAGGGGGGAGGGCCCTCAGCAGCCGCTCCGCGGAGAGCGGGGCATCCCCTACCTCTGGTCTAAGCGCCCGTTGCGCTGATGCGCGGGCGCTGCAATCCGCCCTGCCCTCCCTCCTGTTTGCTGGTCCCGGGAAGGCTATAGCGGGGCCCAAGCGCTCGGGCGGTGCGCAGCAGCGGCAGCGCGTGCATTGGTCGTGCAGGCCCGGGAAAAGAAAGGGGCTGTGCCGCTGCCTGCTGACATCCCACAGCTTGTCCAGCATGGGGAGACGGTGGGGAGAGAGGAGAGGAAGAGGAAAGTCTCCCACATGGCTGGTGTTTGTTGTGGTTCTCCCCGGTGGGGAGATGCATGCTACCCCGTCTGTGCCGCCCGCCCCACCGCGGAGCGCCCCGGGAGCGCTGCGCGGCGAAGATAGCGCCCGAGGGCAGGCGGCGGGCAGCAGAGCAGGAGCTCGGGTGTCTTGGTGTTTGTATTTCTGCCTCTCGTTCACGCAGTTTCTCTTTACGGGAACCTGAGAAGCCCTGCAGTCAGCAGTCCTTGGGGTGAAGAGACTCTAGCACCTGCTTCTTGCCTGCCTAAAAAGGGGACGAGGGAAATGGAAACCGGTTACTTTGGGGTTCGAGATTACGAGGCATAGGACATATACTGACCGTATGTTATCATACCAACTCAATCAGCAGTAATGTGATGGTAATAATTCTTTGGGTAAAAGGATCTCAGCATAGCTTTCTCAGACAAGCATAAGGAAAGAACAAACAGCTGTCTGTATGTAGACATCTAAATTTACGTGACCTGGAAATTAAGCTTTTCTAAATACTGACCTGCCTGTTTAAGCACTTAAATAGAAACATGTGTTTCCCAGTGGATGCAACAGATTCAAATTTTGTCCTGACAAGTGAAAAATAATAATTAAAGTCTCATGATAATGTCGTTACTTTAGAGATAGCATAATGAGATGAACTGGTAGGGCTGTGATCAGGAGATAATGCCTTAAACCTCCCAAAGCAGGAACAAAACCCGTGTTGCGAGGCTGGTCTAAGCTTGCTGTGTGGGTTCAAATTTTATTCAGCAGATGAAGATGGTTAACTTTCAGCTGGAGCCTGGTGGATCAAACACTGCCTGTTTGCATTTTGTGAGACCACTCACACGTAGCTCTACTTCAGACATTTTTAGCAGCTCCTTCTGAATTCCGTCTGTTCTTTGATCCCTGGGGTCAGGTATCAGATAGAGATGTGACCGCTTGTGTAAGTAGTGGTGCTTGCTGCAACCAGCCTTCCCTAGCTCCTGCTCTTTTCCTCACAGCTGGTTTTGCCTCAGGTTCCACTAAAGACTTTTCCTTGGTCTGTCTTCTCTTGGAACAGGACTTATGCTGTCTCCATACCATCTCTTGCAGATTTTTGGCATTGCTAAGTGCTTTGACAGCACCGGAGCCAGGCGCACAACACGGTGTGTAGACATGTAGGGGTTCAAACTGAGGAAAAATGAAAAAAGCTGCAGAAGTGGTTTTGCCTCTTCTACATTTTATTGAGCTATCTGGGAAGCATCAGTAGGGGGAATGTGTTGAGTACAGGGCAGAATGTTGTTAGAGCAACTACTTACACCAGCAGTTTCCTCCTTGCTGCAGTTTCCACAATGATTCTGTTGGCCTGAAAGATGAGAGCAGTCCTTAGAACCAGCAGTTGCTGACAGGTAAGTTTTGTGAACAGTAAGCCTGGCCCTTGTCTTCTTGCCAGACTGTAAAATGGCACAAGTCATTTCAACTCAGTGACTGTAAGTTTATATTCGGGGAGGGGCATGAGGTGGGGGAAGAGCCTTCTATAGCTGCAGAAATTAATGCTTCTGAGTCAGTGTAAAACCACAAACCTTAGATGAGAAGCGAAGTACCTCACTGGTATGGTCTTTAGGATGCCCTAGCCCAGAAGAGCTGCTGCAATTGAATACAGTTTATTCTGATTGCTCTTTATAGCTATTTTGTACACTCTTATTGCTGCCCATTCACACATATCCAACACTGTGTGCTCTGCGTTCTGTCTGCTGTGTAATTTTGGTCTGTACCTTCACCCTGTGGAGTTCACAGTACAGGATTTAATAAGCTTTGTAAGTAAGAAAATGTGTGAGTTGTCAGATGGCATATTTAATTACAGTACTTCTTCCTGTGTGAGTTTTGGCCTTACACAATTTCTGTCCAGTGTATTGGATTTGTTGTGTGGTCTGTATGACTCAGTATCTCTTTCTGTGCTGTGTTTTGATCAAGCTAACCCAAAGTTTTAGAAGTTATTAGAAAAATCAGTTTACATCACTTGAGGGAATGAATGATCAGACATCCCATGTAAAATTTACAGCTGAAGAGCTGAAGAAATTCAGTGTAAAAATAGGACTGTGACATTCTATGTCACTGCCTGGTGGACTAGTGGGAGAAGGGACCTCAGGGACTTTTTCCCCTGTTAGCGCGCTTGGTATAGTTTACTTAATGCAGCCACACAGCTGGGCAGCTTCCTCTCCATGTTGCATCATGTGAACTGTTTAATAAATGAAGCCTTTTAAAAACCTGTTGGAGTCGTCTCAGGGATTGAAAAATTATGTCCTAAGAATTGTGAAATAAAATAGAAAAGTGCCCATTCTGAACCCCACTTCTGTTTAGATAAAAAGCGCCCTGATGGGTAAGTTTTTGTAAAGGTTTTGGGAACTTGTATGAACAATGTGATGTCTGTTGGCAATCTTTCTCTAAGAGTTTAATTAGGGAAAACCTTCAGAGCTTGATGAATGTTAAAAATAAAAATGATGAATGTTAAAAAAACCCTCAAAAGTGCTAAAAATAGTGTGAGCAAAAACCAAAGTTGACAACTTGTTTATTTGAACAACCAAGCACTAGATCAAAGCTTCCAGCACTGTATCAATTTGTTGTAATGCTGGCTTCACTCATACTCGTGGTCTTCCAGTCTCTACCATTTACTAGTTTGTTGTGTTGTGCATGGTAAACAGACGAATAGCCTCCTTTCTAGATAAACTGTGGCTTGATAGGGTAGTAGTTTACTGCTGTCTCCTTTTCTTGGGATACAAGAAGCACCTGCCATGGAAACCACGTTTTTCTTTTCCTTACTCAGGGAAGTACTCCAGTGACTTCAGTAACCCAGTGTGCACAGGGAAACCTTGAGAAACCCTATGTGGTCCTCATAGCTAACAAAATCCAGTAAGACTTACTCTTTAAGTAGTCAGGTTTTTTCCTTGCCATGTGTTGTACTATTACACCTGCATTTGGCTTCTCCACTCTGCAGTCTTTTTATCTTCCTCTTCACTATTCTTCCTTCCCTCCCCCCCTTTACTTTTTTGTTTTGTTTTCCTCTTTCTCCTGAAGAAAACAGAATGCCCATAGCTTATCCAAGTCATGGGAGTGCAAAAGAGCAAACTAAAGGCTAGAGGAAACTGCTCGTCCTGTTCATCTGTGCCAGGAGAAGTTCCTGAGATTGGTTCCTTTACTTCTGACATAATTTTCAGTGGGTGCACGAGCAATAGAAGGGAAGTAGATAGGTTTTTAAATTTAGCAGATGGAAGAAGGAAGATGGTATAAAATAAAACATTAAAAAGCCCTTACGGAAATTAATTGCCATTTCCAGTATTATTGATGATAGAGAAAAGCGAATGTGCCCATCCAGCAGAGATTGTTCAAGATGTGATGGATGGTTAACCATCTTGCTCAACTGTAGAAGCCTGACACTTAAAAAAAGATGCAGAAATGAATCACAGTGCACTTTAAAATTAAAAGGAGAGATGAATATTTAAAGCCAATTGAATAGCCAAACCCACAAATGAGGAACTGTTGAGAATGATGTGCACAGCTGCTTCAAGTAAGAGCTGAACACTATGGTGTGTGTCTGTAATACATTGGCTGATAATCACATTACTCTGAATTCTAGTAAAATCAGAGTAAAAGCAGTAAGAGAGAAAGTATCAGATGCATTACTAGGTAGAGTCAGATTCAGTGAACACAGCATCTATTCCTGGGAAAAAGGTATAAGAGAGTTTGTTGGTTGCATTTTGTTTGGTTTTCATTTACATTGATGATTCTCATTATATGTAATTGGAATGTGGAGTTTTTTTACTTCAAAAGGCACAAACACCTTGCTTCAGAACCATAAATTTGTTTATTTGCTGTTTGCTATTTTGCAGGATAATGATCATGACATAAAGTTGTTGGGTTTTTTTTTTTTTGGTTGTTTTGGCTTGTTGGTTGGTTGGGTTTTTTAACTCTCTTACCAAAAGAACAAGGCTTCCAGGTTTGCAGTTGCGTTGGCTCCCTCTGGTGGCATTCTGAAATGCTCTAGCTTTTAGTCTAGTAAAATTAGTTTGATAGCAGTTTGGGGTTACTATTTTATGTAATTATTATATTAAGAATAGGACAAACAAATAGTCATATCTCTTAAATCCAACTCAGCTTACACAAAATCAGCTCATAAAATGAAATTCTATCAATCTGGGTCAAAATGGCTGTAAAAAACATGATTAATTTACCCTCACATTCTTTTAACTAAATTCATGAATGGCATTTTGCTGTTTGCTGTATGTTTGGAAAAGGAGAGGAGTTACAATAGTGTCTTAACTATGGGACTGGCCTGTTTAACTTGGCAGCAAAAATCAAACAGTTTCTTACAGAAAGTTTTAATACAAGAATTTCCAGTTTCAAATTAAGGCACTTGGCAGCTGTTGCCACTTGCATCCTGACAGCTCTTGCCAGAGCTGAACCAGATGTGCAGTTAATGCCTGTTTTTTATCCATTTGTTATTAATATTGAAAAATGAAAGGGGGGATAAAGAAAGGATAAAGAGGAGCAGGAGATGGGGAAGCAGTTCAATCATTTCCCCTGTTTAGGCATGTGGGAAGAACCTGCAGTTTGGGAATTTTGCAGGCAAGGAAGCTAAGCCTTTTCCTAGAGTTGGGTAATTCTGCAGTTGCCATTCTCAGTGTAGCAAGACTGAGAGGAAGAAAATTATTAAAGCTGCATTATCACGGCATTCCAGTCCCCAATCTCTGCAGTGTAAGGCCTCATTTAGCAAATGTGGTAGGTTTCCCAAGTGAATGAATGTACCTGCCCCTTCTTTTACTTAGTAATAATTGAGAGTTCAAGAACTACTGTCTAGTATTTCTTTGTCAGTGTCACTCTGCCTATGAACATTCTTGGGCTGATACACTGATACACTTTTAATTACAGCACTTCAGAAACTATGAAAAGAAGGAGACAGGAAAAAGTCCAGTCTTTCTGTAGATTAACTGCTCACATTGGAAGAAATTGTGTAGTGTTTTCTGTTTGAATGGATGGAGAGCCCACAATCTTTTCTGACATAGTTTAAGTAAAAACGGAATGCTAAAGATAAGATAATTTTTAGGAACACTGTTTTCTACATGGCATGAAGACTAAGCTTTTTGAAAGGATTTCAGTACTAAATATCAGTAATATTTTTCACTTCCGACAAAATTCAACTGAAGATATAATTCGTTTGCCCAGTTTGAAATCCTCATCCTACAAACTCTTCTTAAGCAAAAGAATTTAATCAGACTTACTAGGTAACCTTTTAATGAACTTATTGGTCTACTGAGTTTGAAATTCCATCTTTTCAGAATTATTTCAGACAGGCTCTGCAAGGTTTTTAACACCCTCCCCCCCCTGCCCTGCCAGCAATACTATGAGTATGAGCTGTCCATCTGTAAATAGTGTGTGTGTGTATATATGCATACGCTACAAATAGTAGTACCTTATATAGTAGTACAATATATTTATGTATTTGTCTACCACAGAATTAAGATTTTATCATGATTCATCTACTAGTATATTTAAACAGAGTAGCCAGGCATTCTTAAGGCCTTTTCACATGATTCTGCACACCTGCAAGTTCTCAGAACATTTATTTAACCTGTAAGACACACATCATCAGGTAAGTGTGTGTGTGAGCATGTTATTCTGAAATATTTAATATGAACTTTTGCATTACTAAATGTTCTTTCTTCATATGAGCAAGTTCAGTATTATTCAGAAAGTCCTTTGCCTGGCATTTCCACAATGTATGTTTGTTTTGTAGCTACAAAACCCACTAGTTCTGGACAATGCTTTTTTGTTTTTAAAATCAACTGAAGCAGTGATAAGTTACCAATTTTTAAATAAAGTGAGCTTCTGAGCCAAGAAAGATTATAAGAAATTACAGCTGTGTTTAAAAGGCAAAAATGATTGTGCATTAAGAAGGGAAAGTCATTCATAACTCTACATCACATGATTAAAAGCTGAGCTTAGCTATTTATAGCTAAGCACTGTCAAGAGCAATATGTGTTGATGAGGGAATTTGACTGTTAGTACATTCCTAGATTAGGTGCATGTTAACAAGGGCTGTACAGTGTTAAAAAAAGAATGAAGAGTGAAGGTAATATTTAGAACCTGGAAAACACATTTAACTTGCTTAGATGCACAAAATTGTAAAATCAGAGGCAAAAGGAGTTAAAGTAGGTAAAATTCTCACTTTCCATTGGTAAAGCAGCTCTGCTTCCTACAGAGACTTTAAAAGGTAGACTAATAATGCTTTAAACATATACTTCTAGCAAAAAAAAAAAATATTTTAAATAGTACTTAATGTTAATAAATACTCTCCTTAAATGAATAATGATTATTGCATTTAGAGTGTGTATTTTCCTGAAGGAATTTTTTAAACAAAGGAGAGAAAGCACACACTGTGCAGAGTGACTCCATTCCAATTTAATGCTGAAACCAAGCTTTTTGCTTTACTTCTGTCTTAACCTGGGTTGTATGAAGGATAATTTCATGATAAGGGGCAAGCACCAAGGCATTGGATTCTTAGGGGTGTAACAACCCTTAAACTTGAATACGAATCACTTTTACCATGCTCATCATCTGATACAATTTCCTACAGGATTTGGAAGTTGATGGGATGCAGCTTTGTGGAACTATTAGATCACAGTCCAGGAATCCGACCAAAAGATACATATTCAGGGCAGAAATTATATCAGAAGGTAAATCAGTGGATTAATCAATCAGTCTTTTGATCATCACTTTTATTCAGAAAAAAAATCCTTAATATGCATCTGGCTGTCCATGTCCCACTGTGTTTTCATAGGATGCAGGATTAAAATACCAAAATGACACATTTTTTTAGGTAAATTAATTGTGGATATCCTATTACAATAGGCATTCTTATCATACACTACCTCCTGTAACTGCAGGGCGTAGCAATCTGTTTTCTCTATGTCTGGAAGTGAAAGAACAACTGTACACAGAAATGGGCATTACAAGGCCAGTTAATAATATCCCTGTTCTCTTAACTAGAAACATGCTTATGTGTAAAGTTTAGATCTAGATCTGAGTTTATCTACAGTTTCAGGAGGGACAGAAGAGCATTGCAGTTTTGCAGACCGGATGCAGAACTTCAGCTAAGATATTTGGGAGAAGGAAGTTGTGGATAGATAGATATCTCAGATTCTAATACCTTTGTGTTTCAGGATGCATTCAGAATTTGGGTGTTGCCTTGAGCTAGTTCCGTATTTAAACTTCCTCTGTGGTAAAACAATTACCAATTGAGATTTTGGTGAGTGAAAAAAAGAGAATTTGTGGCTTTTGAAAAGACAAGGTAGTGAAAGCTATGTTTGTAGAGAAGAAAATATGCACAGATCTCATGGAAAGAGAATATGAAATCTGGAAGGCTGGGACTGTAGTTTCTGCAGCCCATAAACCACAGCATTTCCTTCATGTGTTCAGATGATACAGCCAAAAGATGGTCATTGTGCAGTGTGCCCTCTCCCTTTGGCAGGTTACTTTCTGAAATGGAAAACAGCATGAAGTCACACATCAAGAACATAATTTCATGGCTAGTCCTAAATGGTTGGATATGGTACTAAAAACGAATGGGGATGGGTAATTGTGTCAGGGCAGTCCAACAACAGCAGGCATGCCATACACACTGTCAAAACTTTACTGGTCAGGTATCTCAGCAGCTCAGCAGATTATTGTGTCTACATTTGTCTTCCCACTCTGCATCACATGACAATGATGCCCAAATTGACACCACTTACCTGCTAGCTCCTACCTGCAGTACTTAATGAAAATGCTGTTTATACTGATTTTGGCTGGGGTAAAGTTCATTTTCTTCATAGCATCTAGTATGGGGCTTTGTTTTGGATTTTTGCCGAAAACAGTGTTGATAATACAGGGATGCTTTAATTACTGCTTAGCAGTGCTCACACACAGTAAAGGCCTTTTCTGCCTCTCACACCACCCCACCAGTGAGTAAGCTTGAGGCGCAGAAGAGGCTGGGAGGGTACACAGCCAGGACAGCTGAACGCAGCTGACCAAAGGAATATTCCATGCCACATGGCATTATGCTCAGCAATATAAAAGCTGAGGGGAGAAGGAGGAAAGGGGGGATGTTCGAAGTAATGCAGTTTGTCACCCCAAGTAACTGTTAATGAAGCCCTGCTGTCCTGGAGATGGCTGCACATCTGCCTGTTCATGTGAACACCTGGAGAATGAATTTCTTCTTTTGCTTTGCTTGCGTGTGCAGCTTCTGCTTTACCTATTAAACTGTCTTTACCTTAACCCATGAGTTTGTCACTTTTACTCTTTTGATTCTCTCCCCCATCCCACTGTGGTGGAGTGAGCGCGTGGCTATGTGGTGCTTAG
>JANRGW010016532.1:0-14543 GCA_024733675.1 Psilopsiagon aymara | reverse complement strand
CCTATAGCCCCCTTCAGATACTGGAAGGCTGCTATGAGGTCTCCACGCAGCCTTCTCTTCTCCAGGCTGAACAGCCCAACTTCCTCATCCTATCTTCATATGGGAGGTATTCCAGTTCCCTGATCATCCTCGTGGCCATCTTGCAGAAAACTGGGGGCTTTTGCCTTAGCAGAATATATTTTAAACTATATGTGATCACAATAATAATAATAAAAAAAAAATAACACACATTAATTCTCCTAATTTTTCATTTTCTTGTTTGAAACAAAAGTATAAATTTCGTATTTACACTGTGCTCTCCCTGTATACCTTTAGATAGCCTCAAGACAGTTAAGCCTAATTTCTCTGAAGGGCTCAGCCCCAGCTGCCCATGCCATAAACATGCAGTAGTAATGTGGCAATCAGTTCTCATTAGATAAATCAAATTTAAATTCTATCCTAAGACAGAGCACATCAGTCACTGGCTGCATGATTGGTAGACTCTGGAGAGAAAGTGAAAGCCACGTGAACAACAGGTTACCCTGGGTTTCAGCGTTTGGGGATGAGAGGAAAAATCCTTCTGATTTATTGTTAACCCTCTGATAGTGGGCTTTTCCCTCCTGTACTATAGCTATTTGCATCTGAAAGGTATACCAGCAGGTTTTGTAGGTTCTACGTGTAGATATTACAAAGCAAGCTGTGGTAAGTAACTGATAGAATCAGACTAAAAAAAATCATCATTGACAAAACCCCAGACTCAGGTATTTTGATGCTTCCTAGAAAGATTTTGATTCATTTTTATAGGATGCATGCAGATAAATTGACTAGGCTTTGATTTTTTTTTAATTTCATTTCAGATACCTCTTGGATCTGTCTTAATTCTCCCTTGTAATTTGTTTGTGAGAAAGTACTTTTTTCTCTGATTTCTAAGATCTTGTATAGAGACCAAAAGGCTCTTATAGTTATTCTCTTGACAAAGTAATATTGTGCAATGTGTTGGGGTTTGGTTTTGGTTTTTTTCAAATCAGAAAGAGGCAGCTTTTGCATCATAATTTGAGTAAAGAAACAGACACTACCGACCCCCATTTAGAAGATCCTGAACTCTGACAGGAGGCATAACCAAATTACCAATTCAATACTTGCAGCAGCAAAAGTCATTAGCATTGGTCATGAAGCTCAATTAGAAGGATCATACAAAAACCAACAGCCTGAAATTCTGTTACCTTGAAGCTGACAGCAAAAACCTCACAGATTCCAGTGGGTGCATCAGTCAGCTACAACCTTGATGGAGAAACAGCCTAGAACTTTGTAGCGTACATAGCAACCACTTTCCCAAAGACATATGTTATCTACATATAATCATATCCAGTCATAAATGTAATATTCTTTGTGCTGCAGAGGCGGGATCCAAACTGATTTGCAGACAGTGCTGCCAAAAGAGATGGACAAGCCACCAAGAGTCTCTACAGCAGTCTTATAATAATGCCTGGCTTTTACAGAGCCTGACCTCTTTTCACCTTGTTAAAAGCAGTAAGTAGTAAGTAATAGATCTTGTCAAAGGTTACTCTGTAGAATAACCTCTGGAGATATTAGATAGAGGTGTCCAGAGAAATACCACAAAAAGGTGCTGACAAGGAAACCAAGGGGATTATGATTAGGAAGTGTGAATAAGCTAAGGTTTCAAACATACTCAGATTTTGGTTAGAAATACTAAAGTACAGGAAGGAAATATTGTACATACCATCAAGCCACCAAAAAACACACTTGAAAAGACAAGTTAAAGAGCCATCACATGGAGATTAAATACTCCACAAGATCTAAGAAAAGCTGCAAGAAATGCAATTCCACACTTAAATAGGAAAAGCAAGAATTTCTTGCTCCCCAAAACCGTTATGCATCTTGATGAAAATTGAGAAAATAATTTGCTTGATGGCAAACTAAAAATCTGCACCTATAAAACATCATTTGTTCCTTCAGCTCCCTTTTAGTCCATCCTTGTATATTCAAATTAATCTAAACTTTTATGAGAACTTCCACCAGATAATTCCCAATAACAGTTTTCCATTTAAGACATCCTCATTTCCCCTAGAGATAATTTTTAAAAGATCCTAAACACCTAAGCCAGTAGCATAACCAAGAAAGACTATTTCTCTACTTATTCCAGTTTCTGAATTTGACAATTATGCAGTGATTTAGTTGAAAAAAAAAAAACCAAAATATTTCTGACAGCATCCCTAGAGGACAGCTTCTACCAAATTCATCTCAGAAGTTGCCATACAAACACTTGGTTTCTTTCAGCATTTTTTTTTCTGATCCTATCAGCTGGCTAAGACAATTCTGCATTGCTCTCCAGGGAAGGCAATCATCTCTGTCCCAGTCAAATCTGACAGTCTTAGGAGATATTCAGGAGATCTGGCCAACAAGAGGCCTCTAGCCAGCCGTTTGAGGTTCTCAACCAACAGTTTTCTAGGAGCTTGCCCTTGTCTTACATGCACAGCATTATATTGTGCAGACAAGAGAGGTAAAGACCCAAGCCCCCGAAACAGTGCAGTCAAATAAGGATAGGCATCAACCTGAAAGACTTGATTCAGCACCAAAGGAAAAAAAGGTTCATCACCGAGAGATTCAGTGCCTTGTATCTTCCTTAATGTAAGTCCATTTTTGAAGGAGATGCGTCTCAGTTTTTAAAAAATGCTGAAATTGAGTATTTTGACTTTTTGACATATTTTTCTCCCCCTTCATTTTGGCTGGAGCTAGTCACAAAATCTGACTGTAAGTGTGAACACTTTCAGGCCTCTCTTTTCACAGCAAATTTCTTTGTGTGAAAGTCTGTGGCATTTTTTTCCCCTTAAAAAAGTCACCAGCCTGTCTGCACAGGACAGATGAACTCCCCTCCAAAGCTGCTGCTCACAGGACACCCACCTAACCCTTCAGAACTGCTACTTGATTTAGCTCAGGATTGGATGGGGCTGAAGAGAAAATTTTAGGCTCAACTGTTTTCTCTGCCCAACGGCAAGGAAATCCCCTCTGCGCTAAATATGGGGCTTGGCAAAAGACAAGAGGCTCTGCCAGGACCTTGCTACTTTAAAGGCCATCTCACATACACCATACTTGAGCGCACAGATGGCTTAAAGCAGAGCTGGTCGTTAGATGGAGAAATAACCAGCATTTTAATGTGGGCACCAAAAGGATAGCACTATTTTAGCATGTATTTTGAAGTTGGCTATGAGGAAGACACTGAGTATATGAGGAAAATAATATCTGCAGAATTATAAAAGGCTAAAAAAGTACCAGTATTTGCATTTTTATTTAACTCTTTCACAACTACACTTTATCAAAGATCTGTTATTTCCACAGCACTGAGCACTTTTAGCTTTTTCTCCCCCAGCAATAAGCTACACCTTTTGTTGCTATGTATCATCTACTGGGTACACAAGAGTCTGTCCATACAAACCATTTGCCTGATTGTATACTTTGTTTTGCTTTTAAAATTCTGTAATGTCGTGCTACAAATGATCAATATTTTACAAAACACATCCTCCATGCGATACCTGCCCATTTCAGGTGCTGCATTGCCTCTGTATATGTAGACACAGGCATCTCCCTGTCCAGTATTTTCTAAGCACTGGAGCTAAGAGATTTATTTGATGTCTTTCTTGGTTTTCTGAAGGCACCCAGATCCTGGTGACTGGCGATTTTATTAGTGGCGAAAGGCATGAGGTGGCTTCCACTACCACATTCACACCCACTATGTGGTGCATGCTCACACATCATGTACTGTGGCCACATGGCTCAGCAGCACTCCCAATGCCACATCTTCCAATGTTTGAAGAGGGTGTTTCCTCAAAAGAAGAGGTACAGTGGGAAGCTCATTGTACACAGTATGCCATGCCAACACTTCGCTGCAAGGCATCCTCAGCACATTTAAGCTATCTGAAACCAACACGGCAAGTTCTAATTAAAAAAAAACCAAACAACAAGTAACCTGTTTCCATGACTAACTTGATAAGACAGTCACCATCATATCTCTTGTTGTCCGCGCTATAAATTGATTTAGCATCAGTTACAATGCTCAAAATATTTCTCCTAAGATTATTCTGCCCCTAAAAATGTTCAGTCTGCTGAAAAGCATTTGGCTGACAGTGCACTGACTAAAAAATCTGAAGTGAAAACTGGAAGACTGACAGCCTAGAAATAGACTGTCTTAATATTTTGGAATACAAGCTTTTTGGCAAGAAAAATTGTATAGAATTAGACAGCACAAGAGAGAAAATACAAGATGTAGCATCCTAACTGCTACAGAAGGAGTGATGTTTTTCAAAGTGCTTCCTTGTGTATCGTGCAAGCTCAACTCAGTTTAGATAATCCAGTAAGAGGTTCAAGTGTAAGGCCACAGTATAGCAGTAAAATAAACTATCCGGAACACCTAAATTTTAGGGTATTTTTAAGTTGATTGACTCATCTGGGATTCATTGACTTTAACTGTTTAGGTTAAAAACAACCAACTGTAATTTTTCACTCAGGAACAAAAAAGGTGGGAGGCATGCATGCCATTCAATAGCTTATTTTTCACAGCACCTATTTGACAACAAATAGCTGCATTCATTTGCCCCAAAGCTAATGGGGAATACAAAATCATTCTTGATAACTCTACAGATCATGTTCAATACTAGGAAGAGTAGGAAGCTGTCTTCTTATTTTGTGTAATGTAACAGAGGCCAGAAATGTTTTATACCAAAGCAGAATTTTTGTACCATTAAGGTATGTGCAGAATATCAATTCTTATTGTCACTCTTCATGTTAAAGGATTCCTTGAAGGCTACAGAATTAGAGCATGCACTTCTTTAGCTCTCCATTGAAGAGATGGAAGGTATCTCCATCTTTTAACAAAGAGTTTTTCTCGCAAGAACTTGCTAGGAGTTTGAATTAATGAGGAATTAAGTTTCAACTCAGCAGTTCTACTAAACTTTGGAGAAAAAAGACACAATGCCAAGAGTTCCCGAGTGCCCTCAATGTCCATTGACTTCAATGGGGATTGAGATGGGTCCTTCTTTTAGTTGACACAGCACCTTGCAGAATTAGATCCAATTCCCTTCTCCTCCTCCTAAGAATGTATTTTTCCTAGTAGCTGCTTGATTTTAATTTTGCTTTGACCAGAGATGAAATTAATGTGGATGTTTTGGTGCTGACAACCTCCCTGTCAAATTATATAGTGACTTCTCATGCTAAAACTTGTTTGTTTTCACACACCATCATCGCTGATGATCTCAGCACAGCAGCGCTCCGAGAATAATGGTTTAGTCAAATGCAAAGCCAGCAGAAGGAGCATAAAACAATGTGTGCTTATATAGGGCCTACATAAATAGTGCTTTTTAAAAATGTTTGGCAATGAAATAATAGTTGTGGGTTTGTTTCATTTTTTTTTTTATAAATTAACCTCTGGATTCTTAATGGTCCAGAGAACCTTTCCACACCAGAGTTCTTACGAGACCTAAAACTTTTTGTTACATCCTCCCACAAAGATTACATGCAGAAGTTGCCCATTATCTGCCATTAACAAAGAATTGTGGTTCATACCTTCATTCCACACAGTTTCAGAGAAGTTAGTGGATTTATACCAATTTCAAAAGTTACAGAGCTGACCCCACATATCCTGGGTCAAATGAAAAACACTGGAAGCAAGTGTACCTGATTAGGGCGGGGGGAGGCAGGAGTTGTACAGTGGACACTATCACTCTTTATGATGTTTTTTCTTATTTGAAATTCCCTTTTGATTGCTGTTTAAAAAAAAACAACAGAGTACCTCAGGCAGTGATGAGATTTCTCACAATTTGTGAAAGACTTTGCTCTCACTCACAGGTCAGCCTGGGAACTGCGCAAGAGGGTCGAGCGGCCTGGGCTTCCCTTTCCAGTACTGCAAACAAATACCTCGATTTATTAAAACTGCAGGGTATTAAAGCTGCCCTCCCACTTCTTTCTCCCTCCAGCTCTTTTTTTTTTTTTTTTCAAAAAATAAAAAAAACCCAAACCACAAACCACACAAAACTCCATAAATAAAACATAATTAAAGTTTAAGGTGCTGCTCCCAATTCACAACAGCATCGTTAAGAGTGAAAATGCACATCATATTTAGGAGCAGAATTATATTCTGTCATGTTTAACTGAAAATCTTGGTGGGCTTTTCATCTACATCGTGCAAGCCTGAGGCCAGAGTGGTGACTGTCACAGCCAAAGAGACACAGACAGATAGATGATGGAGAGTGCAGACTGCGCACCCACACATAAAGCGCATGAGAGGAAGGAGAGTGCACGGAAGGAATATTAATTGAGCACAAAATAAGTATTCTCAATATCCCTCTGCCCCCTTAAAAAGTAGTCACAAGATGAAGAGAGCTACAAACATGTTCCTCTTGGGGAAACAGCCGTCCTTAACGTGACATGTCAGGCTATTACTTTAATAATGGGATTTGCACAGCGCACAACTGATAGGCTACGTTCAGAATAGACCCATGAATCTAATTTTCTTCTCAATGAGTGTTCTTGCAGTTCGTAACTCCACAGATTTCAATAGAGTTGCTCCAGATTTCTATCAGGGTGAGTGGAGAATTAGGCTCTACTATGATATTTTTTAAATCCACAAGAATGTGATTCTCCTTACCCAGTCATAAAACCCACGGCTCTTTTGATCATTTCTACTTTCATAGCAAGTTATTTAGAAGGGAACTTTTCTGTTAAAGATTCACATCGAAATAGTTAAATTACTGCTTTCTCTCACTTTTTGTGATAAACCAGCAATTACTCAAATTCAGCCTATTTTCATGCTTGATTCCATGTGTTGCTTTATTAGCACTAAGAATTAAAACGCAGGACAAGAATTGTAGGAATTGGTTTAGTTTTTACATCATCCATATTTTCCCCACTTTTTCTAAATACTTTTGCCCTGCACAGCTAGTAAAAGAAACTTACACTGACTTTATTTAATAACAGGTATATGATAACCTCTAAGCGCCCCACAGATACACTTAAGGATATGGAAGTAAGGAAAGAAGGAAAATTCCTTAACTTGGTTTAAACTATAAAATCTTCTCTATTCCCTCATTTTGTGTCCTTTCTGGGAAATGATAGAAGAGTCTGCGTACATTGATCCTGATCACTTTAACTTTAAAAAACCCTAAAATTGTTCAAATGCCCCATACCCAGCCCATCACCAGCAAAAGGAGCTTATTAAGACACAAAGAAGTTTTTTATGTGGTGGTTGAAATTCTCACAAGCTCTTAACAAGGATTTCTTCTTTCTAAAACATTCACTCAGTAATGAAGTTAAACAGTAGGTAGTAAAAGATATTCCTGAACAAAACAATTTATTACTTTTTTCTCGCTCCATTCCTCAGTGTTTAGTTTGTTCAGGCTGTATTTTACTACTATTCTAAGAAAAGAAGTTGCCTATAAGTGAGGTATTGTCACACTCATATGAGACAGTGCTTGTCTCTGGACAAGCACAATTCCAGGCTCTTTGCCATCACACACTCAGGTCATATTTGTAGTTCTTGCTGGATTCCAAAAGACATTTAGTGACAAACTCATTCACTGACCTGATCAGGACCAAAAGCAGGCCTAGGTTTAACCAACTGGCTAAAATTAATTCAGAGTAGTACCTACAGAAGTATGATTTACTATTCACAATTTGAAGCTGCTCTCCTAGCAACTGACTATTGCTGTTGAATATGTTTCTTAAAAAGTTAACGGAGAGGTGCATTTGGACTGGGAATAATGGTAAACCAGTTCACACATGACTGAATTACTGGCAGTTGGTTTGCAGCATCAATGCACAACCAAGTGACCCACTAATGTCATCATCCATATCTTAGAGCATTCCATTACCGAGACAGAAAACTATTATAAATAAAGTACAATATGGTAATGTCTCAATTTAGTGCTTACTATTGTAGCTGTTCCATCCAACGGATCCTAAACCCAATCTCAGATTCCATTTATTGTGCTACAGAGCCCCCTGTGTTGAGCGCTGTCAAATGTCTCATATTAACTAGCATTACTTACATTTGGCAGAAGGAAAATAACTCAGATATTAAAGCTAGAAATCACTGGTCCAGTTTAATTTCCCACATGAGCCAAATTAATTTCTGACTACTTGCAAACAGCTCAGAAAAAGCTGGCTATGAATAGCACTGCCTTACATGCAGTGAAAGAGTAACTGAAAGCACAAGTCCACAAAGTAAATAGGTAAAAAGGCAGCTTTTTCCTCTAAATGAGAAAAAGATCAGCCTAATTAAATACATTAAATACATTTATCTGTATTAAATTTAGGCAATATGTTCAAGGATTACCAGTTTAAGTTCAGTACATCCCTAGACAGAAAACACACAAACTTACTGAGACTGGGACCAAGTACTTCAATCTCATTGAAATGTTCACTGTGTGGTAGCACCCAAAGATGAGGCCCTCAGGAAGGACAGAAATTGAGAGGACAGCAATGAAAGCTGCTTGAGAAAATACTGCAAAGGTAGAAACTATTTGTAGAGTTTATATGGGGTAGAAAGTAGAGGGCGAGATCGAACCATACACAGCTCCTGGGCTAACAGAGGCCTCAGTACCCTAGTAAGAGTCATGAAAACATTCAGAGCCAAAGAAAAGCAGAATTGGCTCCTGAGGCTGGCAAAGGTGACAGAGGATTTGTAATATTTTTCCCCCAATTAATTCAAATCTCGTTCCTCCTGGCGTCTTCTAAAGATGTTGCCCTTTTTCTCACCCACTGACTGAAGCATTCTGGCCAAGCAGGGCTGCACCCCACCCCTTGAATTCACCTGTCATGGAAGGGTGTCACGAAGTGACATGAGCTGTCTCGAAGGAAGAGATTATTAAAACCACACACCTAGACAAACACTGCTGATGACAGTGTTTCGGGGCATTTATTTTGCAGTTGTGTGCGGGACTGACTTCTTCTCCAAAAAATGTAAGATGGAAACAAGAACCAAAAGCAAAACATCTTTTAAGCTAAGGAAATTGTCATAAGCTTTCAATGTTTTACTTTGAAAATCCTACAGCCTTCAGCAAAATCCTTGGAAAATCTCTTTGTGTTTATAAAATAACATTCGATATCACCATCTAGAAACCTACAAACCAGTGCAACCAACCCTTTCTGAACTCTCTAAGGGCAAATAACAGCTGCATTTCCCATGTGACGGCTAGCAAAAAAGTGCTGACTCTCAGTATTTTTAATTATGGAGTAAAATAACACCTTGGTGAAAAATCTTAGATGTACTATTATTTTAAAGTGTCAGGGTTGCACCTTCAACCTGAGCCATAGTCGGAGAAAACAGTCAGTGCATAACCCAACAGAACAGCTTCTCAGGTGTAACAAGAAACATCAGCTTATCAGCTTCAACAAGTCTTTTTACCGCATCACTGAAATAATTGGTTTATGCATGTCATGTTGTACTTGTTATGTACACCTGAGAATCTGAATCATTTCTATGATTATATGTATAACAGGGAAAAAAAAAAAAAAAAAAGTATTTCCATAGCAGCATTTTGCTTTTACAAGTCTAAAAAAGCAGATTTCTGTGCTTACTGCTCCAATGTGGCTAATGTTTAAACACAGCATGATAACATATTGCCCAAGATAATTGTTTTTTCTGTGTCAGAGAATACTACACCTTAAAATTGTGAATTAGAACAGGAATATAAGTTTGGGTAAGATGAAAAAGTGTTTTCATAGTTCTTATTCCAAACTGTTGCTTTGATTTTGTGATCAATTTCGTGATCAATTTCAATAATTTCTCAACTCTCAAGCAAGACTGCCCTAGAAAATACTTTTTTAAGGGCAGAGCCCTAGAAGCCCTACAGCATTATAGTGTGCAGAGCAGAATACACCCCTTCCTTAGAAATCAAGAGTAATTTTTAGGGGTTAAATAGAGCATGGAGACAAGGAGAGGAAAAATCAACAGAAATTGTTTTGAGGTACTCTACAATGACAACGACCTAGCAAGTGGTTTGATCGGCCCTGGCATTAGTACTTAAAACTGACAAATCCACAAAGCATTTAAAATATTTCCCCTTGGACACCTGTGTATTTGTTGCAATGAGAGTTTATACCAGAAATTTAAGCCAAGTAAGCTATCTTAATTAGATATGTCTACCTGTTAATTGTTTGTTAGTATGAGATAACCAAAACCAAATCAAAGCAAAAGAATCACCTGGAGCTATGAAGCAAAACTGAAAGACCTGTTGCTTTATACATGTATCCGTGTTTCCAGCAACTGCCTCTACTGAGTAGAGTTTCCTTGCAATGAGTTACAAGAAAAGTCAGTGTTTGAGGGTCTTGAGAAAAATTTCCAGTTTGTTCCAATAATAAATCATTCCAATAAATAATAAATCATGTGGATAATATTAATAATAAAGTTTTAAGTAGAAGCAGCTTTTCTTTTATTGAAAAATCTTGTCCAGAAATAATTTTCTCATAGTAATGGGTTTATAGGAAAGATGGTCACTGGAATTAAAATTAAACTTGAAAGACTGCTGATAATACATAAACACAGGTATAAGTCTTCAAAGCAACAGGTTTGTAGAAAATACAATAAGTTAACCAACGGCAGAAATCAGAGACACGGGATGACGAGACTTGAGGGAAAGTCTTCGATTAAAGAAATTGGTTTAAAAGCAACAACAACCTCGCAAGAACTCTTCCAATATTTAAGAGCCTCGTGCCTTGATTAGGGGCACAGAGACAGGTTTTTCAGGGGGGCCATGAGCAGGCAAGTTAACAACCAAGCTGAAATTGTTCTGCAAGATTTACTGAACTCACAGAGATTCTGCCCACACAAAGCTGAGAGGTTTAGCACAGAAAAGCTGCCTTCGGAAGGCACTGAGATTGCCTCTCTTATCAACTCCAGAGTGAACTCCAGCTCTCACTGAAACAATCTTTTAAAGAAGACTCCTCTGCAGTGCACAGGATAAATGTAAGAGACTGCAGTGTATTTTAGATTCTCAAAGTGAGGAAGTGAACATCAAATTTAAAAAGCACTCATTACTCTTTATCTGCAAGTCTTTCTGCTAAATGGTGAAATAAAATGACATGTACAGTCTCAGTTCTATCTTCTCTTTTAATCTGTATACATGGTTTGCTTGACTTTACATTCCCCAGGTTAAATTACCAGAGACAGAGTTTGATAAATTGAAGCTGAACTATAAACGGATATTTTTGCTGAGGGGGAAAGGGTTCTGCTTGTTCTAAATGTGCAAACTTTCTAAAATGTTGCCATTTTAACTGCTGGAAGAGTGCCATCCAATATCCCAGAGTGGCAGGCAGGGCTTATTGCCGTTTTTATATGCTATTACCAAACTTTCTGGGTTTTAAGCATTAGCCTGACTACTCCTAGCGGTCTCCAATTAAAGATGTAACAATAGGAGACTACAGCAGTTTCTTTTTCATGCTGTAAGTTCATTATTTCTATTTCCTGTTTTTTCAAGTGTTTCATTTAAAGTTTTGAAACTTTGATGATCTCCAGAAATGCAAACAAACATAAATCCCTTATAAGCTAACCGAACAGCAGAAACATGCCCAGGTCTATGGATAGCAGTGGACACCAATTCTTCCCAATCCATGCATGATAAAGAGTAGTGAGAAATCCCCGGTTAGCTGTAATAAAACCAGACTCCTTACCATTATCAGGTATGCAGAGCACAGTCAGGTCTGAGTTATTTTGTTCAACCACCACACCAACTGTTCTTTCTTTTTAGTGACTTAAAAAAAACAGCACCTCACTGCCAGTGATGGCTGGGGAAAAAACTCCCGAGAGCTTTTAGGCTTCAGTAATTAAGGCCATCAAACTGCACTTCATTAAAATGGTATTCATACAGTTCAATCAAGAGGTATGTCCCAGGTTGTAGCTATTTGCCCCTCTCCCCTTCTCTCCTTTCTCTCACTGTTTCTTTCAGTAAATGAGACCAATTTTTCCAGTAGCCTTTAACTCACTAGATTAACTGCGGTGGAAAATGTGACTACGAACGCGGAGCACTGTCTAGCCTCCAACCCAGCACAGAATCAACTTTGTTGTAAGTGTTGAAGGACACCTAGCAAGCTGCGACTTGCTAAGTTCATAACCCAGGACTACAGACTGGCGAAGAACAGGACTGCGCCATCTAGTTAGTTGCCTGTTGGGAGCGGATGCCTCGGGATGCAGGGCTTTAGCACATGGGAATGTTCACTTTCTTAAAGATTCAATTGTGTTGGCTTTTTTTTTTTTTTTTTTAATAAAATATCACTACCGGGATAATCCACATGTAGTGGATATGGGAAAATTTAGGCTATAATAGCCCAGCGAACTTCTACATCTTTGATTTACAAGATAAAAGCAACTTTTAAATTAAAGAGCCTTTCTGCTAATAGAGCTTATTATGCCAGAGACAGGAATGATTTTCCTAGAAAGTTGTCCCTGTGTGCATGCCTATTATCTTTGCTTTCCCCCTTCCACTAATGAGCATTTATCTAAAGAGCCTGTTAATCCTCTGATGTGTGCTTCTGGTCAGAGGTAACAGTTTGAATAAAACCACTAATCACTTATCACTAATCACTGATCATTAATCACACTTTTCCCTAGTGCTTTGCGACCTGTACAGCTCCCTTTAGGATTAAGGAGTCACAAATAAGGATTTTTGCCATTTTTTATAAAGAATTTCCAGCTTTTGATACCGACAACCTCATTCACCACATGAAAGTTGCAAAGCACTGAGCAAAGACTTTCAACACTACACTTTTCTACTGAAAATAAACCATGCCCTTATGAAAGTGTCCCTTCTTCAGCAAAATCCCCACAAATTACAGTACATGTTTGCATTCAGCTCTCACCTTCCACTTCTTAATTTGCTTTCAGTCCCATTTCTGGATTATTTCTGCATGACAGTGTTTCTCTACAAGAAAGTTTCCCTCCACCACTGTTCCTTGATGCACTGCTGCTTGTCCAAATGGCCAGACAAGGAAAGCCTGGTGCAAGCCAAAGGGTGAGTATCTCTCTGCAAACTGCATGGTCTCAAGGAAAGCTCAAGCAAGATGCTTCACAGTAATTACTATGCATCAGTCCCAGCCTTAATTTCATCCAGCTAAACACTGTTTCTTACTGATAATATATGGAAATCTTCTAATCTTGCTGCTTAAAATACTCCTAATATCATTCTGGATTAAAAAAAAAAAAAAAAAAAGAAAAAAAAAAGAAAAAAAAAGAAAAAAAACCCACCCACAAATCAAACATACGGACATTTCATTTTCCTTTATTCCTACCCCATCTTTGAAAGACCTCTCGCTTTCCGACTGCAAAGCTTATATTAAACCCTGGAGATGAAGGATCACTCACCATGCTTGGACATAAATAAGAGAGGAGGCAGAGTTTAGCAAGTATTCCCCTTACACTCCTGAAGCTCTTATCGTCCTGAAAACTTCGCTGGGAGAGAGAGACCCCTGTAAGAGAGGACAGTGGCCGGGGGGCGCGGAGCGATGAGCGGAGCAGGAGGGCTGGAAAGGGAGAGCGGGGCTGGAAAGGGAGAGAGGGGCTGCAGAGAGGGGACCTTGTCAGCGCTCTCCCCCCCACCCCCGGACCCGCCGGCATCAGGAACGGAGCATCAGCCCCGCAGCATGACGTCAGGGCCGGGAGCAGCCCTGCACCCCGGGTGTCTCACGGGGACAGGCGGCCGCGCACCGCTCCGCGCAGCGCTGCCGGCGGGTCCCAGCCCGGAGGGGAACCCGGGCGCCGCCGCGAAACTTGCGCAGAAGTTTTGGGGAGGCGGGCAGAGAGGGCGGCGGGGCAGCGCTCCGCTGAGCTGTCACTGCCCGGTGCCGCCAGGGCACGCAGGGACGAGGAGCCGTCCAGCCCGCCGCCGGGCGCGGGGATACCTCTGCCCCTCCGCCGGCTTCTGCCCGCGCTGCTCGGTCAGCTCACAGCGAAGTGCTGCCTGCTCCCAGCAACAGCCGCCCCATCCCACCCCATCCCGGGAAGCCGCACGCAGACACTTCCCAAACTCCCCGAGGTGAGTGCGGGGAGCCCGGCTGCCCCGCCGCCGTGCACCCCCGGCGCCCGCCGCCCTGCCTGACCCTCTGCTGGGAAGCAGGGCACGGCGAGGACTGGAGGTTGGCGGAATCCCCGAGCCCGGCAGCGGCGCGGCGGGGACCAGCGCTCCTGCCTCCGGAGCAGATGCGGTGGCGGAGGGAAGAGCTCCTCAGCTGCGGGCTGCCCCATCGGCAGGAGCTCAGCCCGGCGCTGCTGCCCCGCTCCGCTCCGCTCCGTGCCGAGCAGAGCCGTGCGGCGGAGCGCGGGGTGCACTGCGCGCCGGGCGCCTTCCCGGGGCTGCCCCGTATTTTTAGGAACTTACCGCCCGGCGCGGCGGGGACGGGACCGGCAGCGCGGCCGGAGGAACCACGTTGGACTGAGGGACGGTTACAATACGTTCTATTTAGAGAAGCATTACATCACCCTCCGTGACGTCACGTGGGATTCCTGAACTTCTAAATCATTGCGGTCCGTGCCGGGCAGGGGGGGCGGACGGGCCCGCGGGGCG
>JANRGW010016530.1:23997-58802 GCA_024733675.1 Psilopsiagon aymara | reverse complement strand
TTTTCCTCAGCAGCTCCTTATCCATCCAAGGAGGTCTCCTGGCCCTCCTGCCACACTTCCTTCCAGTAGGGATGTATCGCTCCTGAGCATGCAGCAGGTGATCCTTGAATATCGACCAAGAGTCTTGGGCCCCCCTTCCCTCTTGGGCTGTATCCTTGGAACCTTACTGAGAAGGTTCCTGAAAAGGCCAAAGTCCACTCTCTTGAAGTCCAGGGCAGTGAGCTTGCTGCACGCTCTTCTCACTGTCTTGGGGATCTCAAATTCAATCATCTCATGATCGCTGCAATCAGGGCTGCTCTGGAGCATCACATTTCCAACCAGCTCTTCCCTGTGGTGAGCATGAGGTCAAGCACGGCACCTCTCCTTGTCAGCTCCTCTATTACTTGAAGGAGGAAGTTGTCTTCCACACAATCGAGGAACCTCCTGGATTGCTTGTGCTGGGCCGTACATCTCTCCAACAGATGCCATTTATGACCCTGCCTCTTCCTTACAGGAAGTTGAAGAGGGCTGTGAAATGGACTGAGTGGCTGCATGGTCACTTCAGAACAGCTTCCAGTGTTTCAAGGGGGAACTACAAGGGTACCACGCAGGAACTCTTCATCAGGGACTGTAGTGATAGGATAAAGGGCAATGGGTTCAAACTTAAGCAGGGGAAGTTCAGGTTAGACATAGGAAAAAGTTGTTCCCTGTGAGGGTGCTGAAGCCCTGGCATAGGCTGCCCAGAGAAGCTGTGCCTGCCTCATCCCTGGCAGTGTTCAAGGCCAGGCTGGACAGGGCTTGGAGCAACCTGGTCTGGTGAAAGGTGTCCCTGGCCATGGCAGGGGTTTGGAACTGAATGTGCTTTAAGGTCCCTTCCAACACAAACCATTCTGTAATTCATACCAGAAAAAGCTCTAGCACAGAGTAGGGTGATATAAACTCATTTTCAATGCAAAAAAAAAAGAGCTATAGTCTGTCTCAAATTGCTTTCACTTCAAAAGATGGGAGAGGAAAAAACCTCAAGACGTGTACGCAGAGCCCCTATAACCATCTTTGGTATGAAATGCAGTGAGCTGCTGAGTTTGCAACTTAGATATGGCCCAGGAGAATTCACAGAGCTGATGGCCATATTCGTGACAAAAAATGTTTCAGAGAGGATCAGTGTGGGTTGAGCAAACAATAAAGACGTGGAAGGGACCCCAACATGGACATACTCAAACTTCTTCAGTTCTGGAAGTGGTAGCAAAATACTGACTAGCATTTCTGCTTCATCATCGTGGAGCCCAACATGAGACCATCTGCAAAAACAGAACAACAAATCTGGGCTATGTCCACAGAGGATGACAGGCCTGTACCAACCCCACTGATGTTGGGACACTGCAGAAGTGTCACAACACTTATACTTCACAAAGGCCCATGGGTGCTCCCAGCCATAAGAGAGTATAGCTTACCTGGGCAAAGGGGAAAGATTTAGATGCCTGTAAAGGATACCTCACAAAGCCACTAGGTTTTTTCCATTTTCCATCCAAACACTCTACATAGGGAAACCAGAGGGCAGGGACTGGGACCTTGCACTGGCCTGTACCCTGCCCTACTGTGTGCTGTCCTTCACACACAAGCACAAGCTACTCCCTTCCACAAAACATCCTTTCCAATGCCTGGGAGCTCACCTCAATTCCTGAAGCCGAGCACAGTTTTCACGAACCCTTTGGTGGAAGCCAGCATGCTGGATTTCTGGCTTGCACAGATTCAACCTGCAGGACACAAACACACAACACAACTGTCAATGATGAGACACTCACTGCATTACCTGGTGCCCCTTAGGGCAAGGATTAGGAAGAGTTTAGAGCTTTGCAAGTGCCCACCCTGGGCTCTCCTATTATGTCTCATCTACACCACAGTTGAGTTCAGAGAAACTCAGCCTTTCCCCAGCTGTGCAAGAGGGTAGCTGCTGCCTTCTTCAGCTACACAAAGGGAAAAAGACACTAATGTTTTTTCTTGTCTACACATCCATGCAGAAGCCAGCGTGTCTTAGGAATGTTCAAAGTGCTCATGTCTCCTGAGTGCTCCTGGTCCTACAGCAAAGATAGGCAGTTTTGTTTACCCTTGTATAGGTCCAGGAAGGGCCTGAAGGAGAGTGGCTCCAAAGACACAGGCACATGAATAAGGTTTCTTCCCCATGTGTGGCACAGAGGCACTCTGAGACTGTGCCCATTGAGACCAGAGTCAGACACTCTGATGGTATTTTTCATCCCATGGCAAGTTTCAGAACAAGCAGAAAATATTGATAAATAGTCACTTTCTCACCTGTTAACGTCTGATTCCACCTTCTCCAGATACTGTGGGAACCTTACACCTAATTGGAAGAGGTTTTTATCTTTACATATCCTGGAAAGGCAGAGATTAGAGAGGACATGATGAGCTTTGAAATCTTGAGGGAAGGTGAATGCTGTTCTCCATAAGAAAAATCATGAGGACTGTATGGGACAGGACTATGCAGGTGCATGAATGCTAAACACCCATCTCTGAAGAGGTATGCAGTGGTTAAACTATACTAGAGCCAGTCTAGCCTAGGCACTTTTTCTCCAAAGGGTTACCAGGGACATGGTGTCCTTTCCGCTAAACCCCCTAATGTGTGCAACCACAAACCTTCTAAGCACTTCAATCCCATTTCCTGAAAAGTATCAGGCTAAAAAAAGCATCTGGAAGATACCAGAACTTTAGTTGTTACTTACGTGATCTCAGTAATGTTTCCACAGGTCTGGACAGACAGGTAAATAAGGTTCATGACACTTTCTTTAAGTACCCAAGGCTCTTCCATGCTGCAAAGCAGAATACAGGCAACTCTGCTTTAGTCACATGCACGGGTCCATCTCTGCCTCTGTCAGCTGCGTGCTCAGTACTCTGTTATACACAGAGTAACAGAGCACTGAGCTTTGTTCATCTGAGTAATGACTACGTAGGAAACAGGATGCAAACTGGGAACAGAGAAGCAGTTGAGCTTCCCTGCAGAGGAGGACACAAACACCAAGTTCCCTCCTGCCTGCATACCTCTGACAGCAATGAGAGAGAGCCTGGCTCTTGTGTTCTAACACAACACATTTTGGGAGAAGTGAAGAATTTGTTACCCAGGTGAGCTGTGGGATGCTCTGGTGAGACTTCTGGTGAGGACGCAGTAGGAATGTGCTCACCAGAATTAGCAAGCTTCATGTGAGGCAGGTAGGGGTCTACAAAGGCAGCACAATTTATGGCTACAGCTTTACATGATGCTTAGTAGGAATGAAGGAAATAAAGCCAAAATATCAATAACTTAGAGTCACCCCTGGGGTTTTCTCAGGCCAATGCCACCTATCTTTGGAAGAAGCACATTTCACTTTTGGTTTTGATGAAAGAATATCTTAGATGACCAGATGCCTCATATCAGAGTCTAAAACATGATAGTGACATAGTACCTGATTTTCAGAGGACCCAGATTTTTTCTCAGTGAATGCAAAAGTCTTTCTGCAGCCTGGACCGTTACATTGTTATATGAGGATCTGGAAACAAAGGTCATTGTAATGAGCAGCTTACAAAGAGCCCATCCGAAAGGGTTCAAGCAGTCGATAACTCACATGTACTCTGTCAGACCAGTGCATTTTTCCAGGAGCAAGCACAATTTTTCCAAGTGCTCTGGTTGAAATTTACACTCTGTGAGTCTGAAATGGTATGAAAGAATATAGTCTGAGTTCCTTAATACAGTTCAGATTTCTGACTCAGAAATCTCAGGCATTACAACCTTTCCCCACAGAGAACAAAATACCTCACAGGATTTTCAAAAAAGATTGTGGCATCATTTCAAAAGCATCTGTTGAAATGTTCTAGTACAACATACATGTGTGCTAATGGTGCAATTTCTTGTAGCATCCTATCATGTGTAGGCACACCTACAGGTTGCTAAGTGAGAGCAGGTGGGGAAGCAGTAAGAGAAAAGGATGTGGGATTCTCTGTGATGTAAAATATCACCATGACAGGAGCTAGGGATTACAATAGGTTTTGTCAGCCTTGTGCCTAAAAAAAGTACACCACTTTTGTTAAAGAAAACACACAAAAAAAATCTGTACCATTACCTCAAAATCTTTCTTGGGTCATTTCTGCTTGTCAACTTGATGAGTAAAGTTGCTTTGGAGCATAAACTGCACAGAGAAGACACGTGACTGTGAGATTTGGAGAGACTGTTTTCCCAATGGTCAGAATTTAACAATACATCAAGCTGCCCAAAGCAACACAGTGCACCAATGACAGGGTACCTGGCCCAACTCACCTCTCCCTACAATAAACCAGCCCAGGAAAATGAGGTTTTGCTAATGCTAAATTGGGATAAGGCAGCACCAGTGGTTGGAGAAGCAATCCTGATCTGCACTGGTTTTGTCTGCCCCCTCCTGTCCCTGCACTTTCTACCACATGCTGGGAAGAGCTAAACCAGGTGATCTGCTTTAAAATATCAGAAGATTTAGCACCCACATTTATCTGCAGGGATGAATGGAAGTAACCCTGGTTAAATTTGGTTCACAACAATCCAACTGATCCACGTGAACATAAACATTACTAAGGGGCAGTTCTGCAGCATGGCCCAGCCTTGTGAACTGAATCCATGAGAAAGAGCAGTCCATGCCAGTGCAAAAAGCCCAGAACCCAGAGGGTATTTTTGCCAGTGAGGAAAGGAGATAAAGACACAAATCCAAGTAAAGAACATTGGACACTGCTTTCAATAGACTCACTTGTGAAATCTCCACCTACTGAGGAGAATTAGGGATGACAGATTAAGAGAGCAAATGCTGACTCCTGCCCTGAGGAGTTTCATTTACAGATACATGCCAACAACTAGTACAGCTGAATACCTGTGCCCTTCTACACAGAGACGACTTGCTCCTGTGGAATAACAGTTCCTCTAGCTTCCTCTTTGGCAGCTATATTTGGCCAGCAGAAATGTACATAAACAAAAGCTCTGCATGCACTTATACATAAAGGTAGTTGAAAATGTGGCCCTCATCATTATTCAGTAATTAAGAGGAAAACATGCAGGGAAGAATCAGAAATCAGTGAGGGAGGAGGAACACACACCTGGCTTGAACTTCAGTGGTATTTCCAGATGTGGCAAAGGCATTTACAAGATGCAGAACTCCATCCTGAGAAATCCTGTTATGGCTGAGACTACACAAAAGAGAAGGAAGGTTTTTCAGGTGTTCAGAGTCAGGGTTGTCCCAAGGCTCCTCAGCCACAGAGGCAAAACTGAAGTTGGCAGATCAGTTTGTGAGGTGCTGAGCCCCTCCAGCTGTGCTAAATGCACCAAATCCCTCCAAGACACAGCACTGGTGACTCGGGTGACACAGCAAGTGCAACTTGCCTCTTGCACTACAGAGGCAGCTGACTGCTGGAGCAGTTGCTTCCCCACCAAGGCGTAAGCGAAGAGGCTAGTATAAGGCAGAGCTAAGCTCATAGCACCTACAGGACTTGTACTGTTTGAAGAGGACAATGTACACAACAAAGTGATGAACTGAAAACTCAGAGAACTGGGTCAACCTCTGTCATGCTACCCCAACTCCGGACCTTGTTATCTCCTGTTGATGCTAGCAGAAAGACTTCCACTTACTTTAGCAGGTTTTCCATCAGACCCTGGATCACCCTGGCCTGGAGGTCTTGAGTTGTGCTCATGGCTCACTCAGACCTTACCTCCTAAGGCAGGAACGGGCAAGAAGCATGAAAACCAGCTTCAGAAAGGATGGCTTGAACACTTTTTTGTTAGGGCATCTCAGATGCATGGTATGTCTTCTTACTTGAAGGAACAGGTAAAGGGCACGTGATGCAAGTGGTCCAAGAGGCACCTCAGGCCTTCAAGTCCCAGGTGATTCCTGGAGAGACTGAAAGGCAGAAGAAAATGGCCAACCAAAACTCAGCTGAGGAGCTTTGAAGGAAAAAGCCAAGCTTCCCGGACTTAAATCACAGCTTGTCCAGTAAAGCTCTGTCTAACAAGCTGCCCTACAAATCTACCCTATGCATAAGCTCCAGAGCAAGCTCAGATGAAGAGCTCTGAACATAAGCTCAGAGCAGAGTTCAGGTGAAGCAACCAATGCACAAAACAGCCACAGAATGACTATCCCAAGGAAGCTGTCCCAGCAGCTCAAGCCCTCTAAAAATGTATATTAAAAGAACATGTATGATTACTGATCAATTTTGTTTCTAAATAGTCTGAACACACACACACACACACACACACACACACACACACATGCACACACACACACACACGTATGCAGATGGGCTGGGAAATCCCAAACAGTGCTGAGCCACACCAACCCAGCTCTCCCTCATTGACCCCTGCTCAAGGCCATGGTAACAACCCAAACCACACTTACTCCACTTCTGCCAGCCTGCCATGCTGCTCCAGGACCTTGCAGAGCTCATCTATCTGCCCTTGACCAATTGCGCAGTCTGTCAGCCTGTGTATGACACAGCAAGATTGTTAAAGCACAGCTGGCAGCCACGGTCAGCCTGAGCAGTGAGAGCTACCCATCAGCAGCTGCATTTTTACATCAGACTCTGTGCAGCGTCCAAGGAGATGAATGCCCTTAGTCTTCTACAGAGGCACACAGCAAGCATTCCTTCCAGAGGCGCTACAGACGTGTAGCACATACACATCACCCAGAATTTGAGGCACACATTCAGAAAATGTGGTGGTTATGGCTCAGTTCAGTTGCTTGTGGAGCAGATTTTGGCGCAACTCAAGGTAATCATAGAATCTCAGACTGGTTTGTGTTGGAAGGGACCTTAAAGTTCATTCAGTTCCAACCCCGTGCCATGGGCAGGGACACCTTCCACTAGACCACATTGCTCCAAGCCCTGTTTGACCCAGCCTTGAACACTGCCAGGGATGGGCAGCCACAGCTCCTCTGGGCAACCTGTGCCAGGGCCTCAGCACCCTCACAGTAAAGAACTTCCTAATATCATGAGCAGTCCTGTAGCCACTCAAGAAAGCCACAGGCTTCTGCCATCCCAGTATACCCAAATGGTACTCAGTTGCACTTAGGCAGCTGAACTGAGCCACAAAGCTTCAGCTACTAGCCCAAGCTCCTTGACCACCAGCCCATGAGTTCTTTGTACAATAGGAGATTTGGCTACCTGCAGTACTGTTTCACATCCACTCAAACCAAGTGAATTATAATTAAATGTTGTATGTCAGTACCTGCAGGATGTCTTTTGGCTTCGCATTGTTGCTCCTAGATGCAAAAAAGCATTTTCACTTGACCTGAAGCAAAGACAGAAGACAGTCCTTCAGCTATGCTCCTCAAAGATGTCAAGCCCTGAAGCTGAGCTGCTGAGCAAATCTTACCGGACTTCTACCATCCTAATTCTCTCACACAGGTTGATGGAGTTGATGAGCAGGACAATGCAACACGGTGAAAATGTGTTATTCCTAATACTAAAAAAGGAGGGGCAAGAAAGAAGAATTTAATCATCTCCCAAGAAGAAAGGTTTCAATACACACTGCCCAATTTCCCATGGTTTACTTGAAATGCAAAAGGCTGGATCCACCTCATTTAACTCAAGATCAGTATCTAAAGTTTTGAGCACTGGCACCCAGCACTCCTTTAACTGTAAAGTGAGTACAGACCAGTCTACACTGAACTCCTCTTCAGAGCTACTGACATACTCCGGACTGGAAGCAACATTCTGAGTAAGCAAATTCAGTCTGTCAAAACCTGCAGCTACCCTGTGCTACAGTATCTTGTAAAAGATGGCCAAGCTTGTTATGAGCTTTTTGTCCATGTGGTGGGAGCGCCTTAGCCCCTGGCACCACCTCTCTAGCCTAAATTCCCAAACTAAATGGCTGACATGCTGCCAGGAAACCTTTTGATATCAAGTGTAGCAAGATGCCAGACCCATGCAGAGGCAGAGCTGTGAGATACAGACCACACATGTGCAGCAGGCACAGGTGTGTATCACCGTGTTCAATCGACAAGTCCTATGGCTGCTGGAAGTCATGCTCCATGGGACCTGCTAAGTGAGGACTACCTGGGATGCTCTGATTAAGATGGGTGTTTCTCCTCCTGTCTTTCCCCCCGTATCATTAAAGAAAAAAGGTTCAGTGCTGCTTTGGTTCCAGAAACAAGACAGGAACACGTGTGAAGGAGTTCCTGCATTTTCCTTGCCTAGCCTGTTAATCTGCAATTACAGATTAATGCTCCTAAAATATGCTGTGGTATTAGCACTTTCCAAACCAATGTTTCCTGGCAGCAATCAGAACAGAGACCCCAAACATTACCTCAGTAGTTTCAGATGACAGAGGTACGGCAGGAAGCTCAATAATCTCTCAATGCTCTGGTCACACAATGAATTTCCAGATAGACTGTAAAACATGGAAGGAAACAAATTCTAAGAGAAACTGGGGCAATCTGTAAGTGTTTTTATAAACTATACATGGATGTGCACACACATGTACATGAGCAAACTCTGAAAAATGACATGTCCAAAAATGCCCTAAAAATTATGCAAGATTTAGTCCCACCTGGCTGACCTCTGTGTTTCTCTACATCCCACAGGCAATTAACACTACAGTTTTAAGAGCCTTACCTTTTCATTACTGAAAATGTATAAAGTGATGCTACTGACATATTTAGTGCATGAATATTTGTGTATTTAGTGTATTATGTTGGTTTTATTTGTTATTACTCCTGGACTGGCCAGCCCTTCAGGAGTTAATCTCATGGTTTAGCGGGCCAGGTGCTATTGCTGCAGCTGTACTGCAAGCCAGAGTCTTGAGGTGACCCCACTTGTGTCTAGCCACATGCTTGAGGAAGACAATGAAATGAATTTGTGTTCTGAGATGTTTACACACTGACATGATAGACTTAGGAGAGTCCATGTTTGAAACAGAGAGGACACTAGAAAGTGTGGGTTTATCTAAGCGCCTGGGTGAAGCTTTGCAGGGATTTCTAGAAGGCCGTGGCTAGAGGAGAGCCAATTTACACTGGCTGCTAACCTGAACACTGACTGTATCTGCAGGCTGGGGAGACAGATAGACAAACAGGGTTGCCAAGTGCACAACACTTACTCAATTTGTGTCAGTTGGGGACACTGAGACAGTGTCTGGCACAGCCTGGTCACATCCTCTGGACCCATTCTGCAATCCCTGAGACTGAAGCAAACAAAGCACTCAGGAGCTAAACGTTCCCCATCGCCACAGTATGACAACACACCCATAGCCTCACATCCTAGGACAAGACTTACAGCAACCCTCCTGCTTCCACTACCTGTATTTTGCTACCCACAGTCTAGGACTGAGAAGTCAAAACCCATGACAATGATTTCACCAGCTCTAAGCTGATTCAAGAAAGCTAGTCCACCAAAATAGAATGCCACTTTAGGAGCTGTCTTCCTAGAGCCACATCATTGGTACTTAAGTTGTTTAAGAAAACTGGACACTTCTGTCACTGGTCAGCACTGTCTTGCTTCTAGCAGAGAAAGGCTGGGAATGGTGCCTCCTATGTCCTTCTCCAAGAAAGAAATCACAGAAACCTTTCTGGGTGACAAACTGGCAGGTTTTGAGACAAATATAGTAGCCAGCCAGATCTGTATCTCATTTTGTATGGGCAGAAGCTTCCTCTGCAGGTAAGCAAGGCCAACCCCTCAAGCACAGCCAAGCAAAAGATGTCCTATTGTTTTCCCATATATGCATGTAGCAGTGGAGATACCAAGTCTGTCCTGGGAGAGTCATACTTGGGACTTGGTCCTTCTTCACCCAGCCACCTCTGGCATATCACTGTGTTCCTCCACTGACACCAAAGCACAAATACCTGCTGGCCTGGGTTTATGTCAGATGGCCCAATCTCTTTAAAGCTTAGCCAAATTACACCAGTCAAGACACTTTTCCTTGTAAACAAGTGTTACTCTGGCAACTGGCCTTCCTGAGCAGTTTCAGCTGAGAAAAGGATGGAAAAAAGCACTTCTTCCAGCTGTGCCTCATGGAGAATCAGTCATGATGGGATATGAGCAGAGGAAAGTCCCTCCCAAGGCAGGCAGGGCACAAGAGAGCTCTCTGAGGAGACAGCTGGAGGAATGGGTCTGGTCCAAGCAGATGCAGGCTACCCAGCCACCTCTTGCTACACTCCTTGGTGACAAAAGGAGCATTTTGAAGACTGGCCATACCGAAAGCACTGTCCTTCTGCTTCATGCTTGGGATGCATGAGGAAATCACTTCTCCATCTACTGGTACTGGTGACCCTGGGGAAAGAACCGTTTATTCCCTGAGTTATGCTGATGATATTGTCCACACACAGCTGACTCCCCAGACTGCAGCTGGGGAAGAGGGTGAGGTGCTGGCAGTTGCCTCACGTTCATCTGCCTTTTCCCACCGCCTGCCAGAATTAAGCTCACATAATCACAAAGGCATTATCATTCCTTTTCCAGTCTCCAGAGCATTCTGCATCCACTCAGCTCCTTGGGCATTTGCTGTGCCCTGGCCCAGGAGAGAGATGGCTGCATCACTGATCAGCAGTTGGATACTTCTCTCTGCTCCATACTCTCAAGCTGTTCAGCCATGAAACAGCTTACCCTGCTTCCACCACCCTGACTGGAGCTTGGAGCAAAATGGTTCTTTAATTGTCACACCCTGGGGACTCACATCATAATCTATTTAAGATTTCATTAGCAGTTCAAAACACTTAGACAGACGAGTGGGTATAATTTTACCTGATTCTGTCCCAAAAGGCTACATGAACCACCTGCCTGTGTCCTAAGCTGTAATCAGAAAATAACATAATTAGGATGGAGTTTGAAGACACCTTCCTCTATCACTCCTCGAAAGCCGCAGCTTGAGGCTTTAAGTGGCAAAAAACAGGAAAAGTACTCCTGGTCATACCTGAGGTCCATTATTTTAATGTCTTCCAATGCAGACAAAGACTGAGCTAAGAAAAACACAGAGTTCAGGGAGATGTGGTTGCCATTAAGTCTACAGGAAGAACAGATGAAATCAGCCTCTGCAAGCAAAACTATCAGCAATTTACGCCACATTACCCAGGCCCTTCCCAAATGTGCTGCCACAACCAATACCCCCACAAAACCCATCCATGAGTAAGGAGAAACAGGAGCTACTCACTTGAGAGAACTTAATCTTCTCAAATTTGGGAGGAACTGAAACAGCTGCAGCAGTCCTGCATCCCCGAGATAATTATTTGATAGGCTAGGATTTAAAGAAAGCAATTTAATTTTCATAGAAAACAAGAACAGGAACAATCAGCTCTCAGTAACAAGAGCTCTGGAAACAGACCACAGGCACCCTAATCACACCAACATATGCACTGCCCCTCTACACTGACAAATAAAGCCTACAGGAAAACCAAAGATCAGAAATAACCAACAAAGGACAGCCAAAAACTTTGCTCAGGGCTCATTCTTTTCTCATGTCCATCAAGTGACACCAAGTCCCCTCTGGACTGAGGGGTCCTTCTTGAAGCCAGGGACCAGAAGTCCACAGCTCTGGGAACCGACTTACGTAGACAGGCCCAGCAGAGGAGATCGGGTTAGTCCTGGAGAAGGCTACTCAGCTCTGATAATAGAGCCTAAGGATTACAACAAGCTACAGCCCATGTAAGGTCAAGTGACACAATTGCTTGAAAAGAGCAAAGCCTAAAATTCTCTTCCACAGGCTGTCAGGCCTAATGGAATAGCCAGCTCTCAGATAATGGCGCACAGACTACATGCTTGTGATGGTCCCTCTTCTGGCCTCAAAATCTAGATGTAGGGGGTGTGCTGGCTAGCCCTTCATCAGGGCTGCATCTGCCCATCTCTTGGTGTTAGCACAGCAGAAACAGAAAAAAATGCTTTGGTGCTGAAGGTCTCTGCACACCATAAGTGGAATCACCAGCAAAACCACAGATTCCCACCCTTGGTTTGGGTGGGATTCCTCAGTTTCTGCAGCTTTGCCCCCAAATGGCCCGAAGGCAAAAATAACAAGACAAGGTTTCCCAGAGTTTGTAACACCTGAAGTCAGGCTAAGTGATCAAGCAGCCCCTTTCTAGATGTATGTCCTGCAACCTTTGCCCTAAAAGAGCATTAGAACTCTATGTCTCCTTGAGAAAGGATATTAGCCCAGGTAAATCTATGCCTTTCATGAGGTTACATCTCTACCACATCTCCGTAGAACACTGAAGAACAAACAAGTGGCATTTTCTCAGTATCCCAAAGAACTGCAGATAAGGACCATATGAGTTAAGAAGAACTTACTCCAGCTCAGAGATGCTGCTACATTCCTTCAGGATTGTACACAGCTTCTCCAGGTCACTGGCTTGAAAACGACTGTCTGTCAGTCTAGGAGAAAAGAAAACAGTCCAAGTCTGCAGGATTGTAAACAAGATTGTAAACTTCACTCCTTCAGATAACCAGAGAGTAAAGGAGACAGCAAAATAAAGAATCCCCTTGCAAAGCCAACATCAGCAGCTCTGTCACCACCAGCTCCCCCAGCTCCCATGGGAGCTGATCTGGTAACTGCACAATCATCATGACAGTTCTGTGACCAAGATATACAACCCATAGTCTGTTTTATCATCTGTGGACAACCACAGATGCTAACCACAGAGCTTCTAGTGTTAGACAGTGGGAATAGGAACACAGTGTCAAATGGCTGACTGAATGGGCCTTTATCAGCTCTCTTGGGTTTCACCATTCAAACCTGGAGATGCAGGTTGTGTCAGCTGTGCGATCCAGAGACAAGACATGAAGTACAAGGAAAATCTGCCATGGTACCTTATTTTTTGTGGGGTAGTAGGAATCTGGTTTTCCTCTCCATATTGTGGGTCATCAATGAAGCACACAGCCTCTTCCCTATGCAAGCACAAACCCAGACAAGAGTAAAACACTTTAAACACTTAAGCAATTTGGGAGGTCCCTAGGGCTGCCCTGGCTCTAGCCCACATCAATATCTTGCCAATAATTAACTCCTCTTTCTTTCAATGATTAAGAAAATAGCTGAGCAGAGAGGCAACTGGGGAGAAGGTGGAAACACAGATTTCTCATCTAAGCTACAGTTTGGAGAATTCAGGAAAATTCAGCTTTTGCCTAAGCATGTTTTATGAAAAGAGTCCATTTGTGAGCCAAAGCCTGTCTATTCACAAATAAGTGGAACATCCAAATCCTGAAATATCTGAGTTGGAAATGTCGCCTGGTACCTTAAAGGAGTCACAGATCATGTGTGTCAGGCAGTCACTCTCTTTCAAGCACAGCCACAACAACTGGGTTGCATCCCATGATAGCCTTGCTGTTCCTTCCTGGCTAAGAGTTGGGCTCTGTACTGTGGGAAATGTTATTTTACCATGGGTGCAGTACATGGCAAACAAGGACATAAATAAGTGAACCTAGGGCTCCAGGAGCAACAGGAAACCATTTTTCAGTCAAAACATTTGGGCTGAGCTGTTTTGACAGTAATTTTCTGAAGGTGGAAAATAAAACTCCAAATGTGTTTTGATTAAGGAGTACCATGACCAAGAATGCAGAGTGTAGTGAGCTAGAGGGTTTTAAGAGTGCAGGGATCTGTAAATCTTTTTGGAATTTGGTCTGAAGGTGTGAGGTTCATTTGGGTTTTTGCTCTTCACTATTATCAGAGAGCACAATTTAGGATGCTGTGGGTTGAAATGTCCTCTAGAGACATGAAACATTAACACTACAGAAGGCAGAGACAAATTTCAAAGCAGCTAAGGAAACCAGGAGAAAGTACTACATTTAGATTCAGATGGAGAAGGGAAAAGAACTGCTGTGAGATAAAGTGTTAACCTTGGTACCTAAATCAGATTTAAGAACTGAGATGCTGGGAAAACACCATTTGTGCATATGCACTCTACCTAGGAGGAATGGAAGAAGACTCTCTGTCTCCTATAAACCTCAGGACTGCAGTCTCATGACAAAGGCTGTGAAGAAGAGAATAAATCAATGTCACATTTTAGTTATTTACTGGAATACTTACTGGTGTTTTTGTTTTTTTTTTTTCTCTGCAATCACTTAAAATACTCTCCAAGCAATCAAAAAATAATCTCTTTTAGTTTTAAGTGCTGTTTGGATCAAACTATGCAATATCAGATGCCCCACTTTCTATGCACCATTACAGAAAGTGCAGACAAAATGGTCAGACTTGAACTCCTGAAGATTTCACAGGGAAAGTAATAAGAGAACTTATAGCCCCCCTCCATGAGATGTCGCTGGTTCTCACACGCTACAGGGAGCCACTCCCCAGAGCTTCCCTAGGCCGAGAACAGAAGAGTCTATAACTGGCCGCCGTGCATGAAAGACTGATAGCCGTGTAGCTTCTCAGATGCTGGTTAATGGCTCAGATAAAATCGGCTCACAGCAGTGTATTACCAAGTGCCATTGTTAGTAATCATCTCTGGACACGTTCCTCACCCACCCCACTTTCAGAGTGACTGAACAAAAACCTCAGAACATAACTCTCAGATTTGCATATTAGGATTAACCCCAGGAATGATTCAAGATTTGTATACCTGAGTTGTACATCCATCATCTTCTGGCAGGTACTTACTGACTTCAGTAGACTGCAAATGCCATTAACTGAGAGGCAGTTTTGACTGATACTAAGAAAGACAAAATAGACAATTAGCTGCCTGGGGCAGCTCTGTCCTGGAGACAGACTGAGAGAGCTAGGCCTATTCAGCCTGGTAAACAGAAGGCTTAGGGGAGACCTTAAAGCAGCTCCAGTGCCTAAAAGAGGCACAAGAAAACTAGAGAGGGGCTTTGGACAAGGGCCTATAGGGACAGGACAAGGGGGTGTGGCTTTAACCTGACAGAGAGGAGATGAGATGAGCTCTTAGGCAGAAGTTCTTCCCTGTGAGGGTGCTGAGCCCTGGCACATGGTGCCCAGAGAAGCTGTGGCTGCCCCATCCCTGGCAGTGTTCAAGGACAGGTTGGATGGGGCTTGGAGCAACCTGGTCTGGTGGAAGGTGTCCCTGCCCATGGCAGGGGGTTGGAACCTTGCAACCCTTCTAACCAGTCTGGGATTCCACAATTCTGTGGTCACTGAAATCACACAGGACTGTCCTAGTGGAAGTAGTCATTGGTGTGCTGAATTCTTGAACCCATTTCATATCAGAAGTGGCATGGTGGGAAACACACAGGACTACTCCTGAGGAAGTGGTTTCACAAATGGACACTTCAGATGCATTTACATCAGTTTCTGTGCATGATGCTCTGAGCAAGTGACCAACTTCATGAACAGCCCCAAACAATCTTATTGGCTGAGTCTCACCTTTAGAAAAGCAGCTCAAAGCTTCTACGGTGATTGTCTGGGTGAGGCCTTTGCCTCCTGGATTCTTCCTCAGCACCCCTGGTCCTTGCCAGGCACAAGAAAAGAGGGCAATTTGGTTTTGTACAAGGATATACTTACTCCAGCTGCTTTGAAATTGATATCGAAGACAGGCTTTCCAGCAGACAACTACAGCCTTCATCTCCAAGCTTGTTACCTGACAAACTGAGGCATTTTCCAGTTAGTGTGGGCTATTTTAAACAGTATAAAACAACAAAGCCTTCAAAATCTGCTTGCCTTCCCTTTCCTGGACTGTTTTTTTCCTTTTTTGTTTTTTTGCCTGGACTGCTCTTCTGTCCCAGATCAATCTTCCCTGCCTATCACTGCCTATGAAGCAACTTCAGACAAGGACAACATGATCCATTCTTTAGCCCCCGAACCATCTTACTTTAGAAAATCTAAGTGGGAGTAGAAAACAAGAAACCAAATGAGTGTTTATTGTCCTCCTGGAAGAAGGGAAGGCAAAAAACACTGGGTGACAATGATCTCCAGATCCCAATTCAAATCAGTGAGCTAGAGAAACTGGATTTGACATGTAGCTAAATTCAAGATACAATCTGCACTGAACTGCCTTGCAACAGCTATTCCTGCATTTTCCAGGGCAGACCGGCTAGAAACCAGGTGGCCTCATATTGAGGCAAATAAGGAAATGTAGGGATAACATTTGTTGCAGTGTGCATGTTGTGAAGTGGATCTCTTGCATTCTCCCAACAGAGCTGGATTGCTTCCAGGGGTTCATAAGACTCCCACACTGCAGTACTGCGTCCTGCTCTGGGGCAACAACACAAGAAGGATGTGGAGCTGTTGGAACGAGTCCAGAGGAGGCCACAGAAATGCTCTGAGGGCTGGAGCAGCTCTGCTCTGGAGGCAGGCTGAGAGAGCTGGGCTGGGGCAGCATGGAGAAGAGAAGGCTCCTGAAGGGAGACCTTAGAGCAGCTCCAGTGCCTGAAGGGGCTGCATGAAACCCGGAGAGCGGCTTTGGACAAGGGACGTAGGGACAGAGCAAGAGGAAATGGCTTTAACCTGACAGAGGGGAGATTAAGATGACAACTTAGGCAGAAGTCCTTCCCTGTGAGGGTGCTGAGGCCCTGGCACAGGTGCCCAGAGAAGCTGTGGCTGCCCTGTCCCTGGCAGTGTTGGAGGCCAGGTTGAACAGGGCATGGAGCAACCTGCTCCAGTGGAAGGTGTCCCTGCCCATAGCAGGGGGTTGGAGCTAGATGAGATTTAAACTCCCATCCAATCCAAACCACTCTGATTCTATGAAAATGGACAACATAGAAGCCATCTGTGACCCTTCATTGGCTCAGAGGATTTGCTGGAGGAGCCATGCTTCTGGGATGGCTGCAGGGTACCTCCAGCGTTCAGTGCTTCTTCGTTAGCAGCTTCTACTTCATAACTGGCTGTAGTTGTCACAGAAATCAAAGGTTGCTCAGCATTCATCCCCCCCTGAACCTCATCAAAATCACCAGGATCTCACTAGGCATAACAGAATGCTGAGATCCTTCCTTCGGGTCGGGGCCCATGTCTCACTGTTCTTTACATGTAACATCCCCTGCTCCCTGCCACCCGCCTGCAGCCTCTCAACAGTAAAGAAAAGAGGCACTTACTCCACTTCAGACAGACAGGGACAGCTCTGGAGCATGACAACAATCTCCTTTGCATGTTGGGAAGACAGGCCACAGCCCTGCAAGCTGTGAATAAGAAGGTTTAATGAGCAGCCAGTGAGGGGACAGCGGAGCTCATGCACTTCTGGTGTCTCTCTCCAGGTGCGGGCACACAGAAGCAGTACCAAGGGAGATTTTTTACTCTCTACTGTCACAACCCCGGGCATATCATTCTGTCCCTCTGCAGCCTCTCTGCAGAAGGAGTGCAGAGGGAAACACTTACAGAGTGCTGTGCAAGTGCAACACCTTGTGAGAGCTGACTGGCACCACCATCCACAAGAAGGGGATGGATAGAATTATTCCTGTTGTACAGAGTAGTGACAGAAAGAGGAGGGAAGGAGGGGCCATTTCCCAGCATTGTCACGCTCAGATAACATGCCTGAGGTCTATTTTGAGATAAACCACTACTCTATTCTAGAGCCCAAGCAACAGAGAAAACTATTATGGCTCATGCCTTTGAACTTTTGGCAAGACGGACATTACCAAGGGAACTCTGCCTCTCTAGGGCTGCTCTCTAGAGCCCAGCACACAAGAAATAAAGCTACTGGCTGGCTCAATAGCAATTTCTATTGTTATTTTTATTTACTGATTGAGGTTTATTTAAAATATTTTTGTATGTAGAAGCATCTTCTGTCCTTAAGGAACAACAGAGCTGCGACCCTTGTCCTTCTGTAGTAGCTGTCATCTGCAAGTCACATTCACCAGTAGGGATTTCAATGCCTTCTCTTACCATAACTTCACTTGTCTAGTTGGAATTACATGTTGCTTATTCTCTTCCAACCTCAAATCCAAAGATCTGCAAACAAGCAAAATATCTGGCTTTTTATATGCCTTCACAAAATATGTGATTTGAACGCTGGTTAGTATTTTCTGGAGTTTTTCTGGAAAAACCACAAAGTCTGTGTTCTATGCAACCATTCCATGCAAGGTTAAGCGATTTTCAAGAGCCAGAAGAGCTCCATCAGGAGGTGGGAGTACAGGGATTTCACTGTATGTTTGAATAAACTTGATAACTGAGCCCCAGTTCAAAGGCACTACCAAGATACAGGATGCTTTACCTCCCTGTGGGACTGTGCCACCACAGGAAGGGATAAACAAATCCATGTGTGCCAGGCATCTGAATAGGATGTTCAGGCATCTGAATAGGAGTAGTGTCTACCTGACACAGGGCCAGGCTGAGCAAGTTTACACATGCTTGTAGAATACTGGGAGGTCCCTCAAGGACTGCATGACAGGGCAAAGTGAGTTCCCTAGCAGGGAGCAAGTGATTGTTTTGTAGTTTCTGAATTAAGGTCAAATCCACCCTCCCCTCAAAAGTACACATAGGCAGGGAGAACACAGGAGCCAGCCAGAGAAGGAGCAAAGTGTTTCCTTCATTTAGCCTCACACTCAATTATTTTTCAGCAGTTTTGCTGTACAAAATCAGCACTTCAAGCTTACTCAGGCACGAAGGCAAGCCTTTGTGGAACTGGCTGGTAGGTCTGTATAAGGACCAGCTATTTTGCTTACGTTTCTTCTTGCTCAGGTAGATTGAGCTCTGCCAGATACAAGGATAGAGGCAACCAGTTCTGTGGCTGGCGTGGTTTATGGTGATGCCAAGCTGACAGTTTGAATCAGCCTAACAATGAATATAGCACAACCCTGAATGCAGTTTCTCACCTTGGAACTTTCCCAGATGGGCCAGAAAAATATACAATCACAGTGTCCTTCCTGAAAAAAAGATCCAAGCCAGTGTTAGGGCAGAGGTGGAAAGATGCCAACTCTTTCACAGAGTTGCTTAATAAGGACCAAAGCTGTTGCCTGGAGACTAAAGAGGGCTGTGGCACCTTCCATACCAGCCCATTGCCACCAGCAAGCCGCAAAGCAGGTGTATGGCTACAGGGCAGCAGGACACCCCTTGTGATGGGGCTGCAGTACACACACCACGGCAACATAGGTAAGGAGACAGAGCTGGGGTTTTTAATTTCTTTTGCAAGACCAGCAGTTTGTTGGAAAGAGGAGCAGTAGAAAGTCCATTCCAGCAAGAAAAATATGAAAAGCTGCATGCAATTTGTCTTCCCTGAAGTCATAGCAAGGATTCATTTGGCCTGTTAAACTTACAACATATGACAACCATAAGAGCTAGGATTTAAAAATTCCATCTTTTCTTGGTCATTCTGGACCCATGAAAACATCAAAACAGGTAATTTAAAGGAACACGGAGCTAAAGCTACTTAAATACACACCTTTCCAGTAAACTTAGCTGATCTGTAGCAAATTCATGCTAGCTGGTAAAGAAGTTGATGTATTCAGAGCTTAAAAGCAAGTTTAAATTCTATTATAAGAGAAGAAGTATTACAGCCTTAAAACAATTCCTAGACCAAGGATAAAAAGATCTATTAAGAAATACAAAGTCCATAATGTGATGAATTCACATTCTATTTCAAACAGAAAAGAAACAGAGTAAAATTTATTTGTGTTGACTTGATTAGCCAACAATTAAGCTGTAGAGCAGGGTCCATTTAAAAGGCAGCACCTAAAGAGACAACACACAGCATGTATTGATATACGTATACAACATGTATTAATATACGTATACAACATGTATTGATACCTGACAAGCAGCTCAGTAGCGTTCTGACATGTGATGACTTCCTTTGCCAAAGTGAGAACAGCACCCAAGGAAAGGTTGTTGTTGCTCAGACTGTGAACAGGAGGAAAAAGACAACCTCAGCTGCTGGACCCAACATATCTCTTGCTGTAACAAATCCCATTTAAGTATGGCACATATCTCTTGCTGTAAGAAATCCCATTTCAGTATGGCATGTTACAGTGGTGTGGTCTAAAACCTGTTGTAACACCCCGAAGACTCAATACTAGCAACCTCTGAGGAGATATTCTTTAATTGTATGTTTATTCTGTTTCAGTACTTGTTGGACCTCATTAAATATGAACCGCAAGGTCTTGCTTCTCTTTCTGGGATGCTTTTAAACACTTCTAATCATACTACAAAGCCAGTAATTAACTCCTGCATGGGGTCCAGCAGTAATTGCAGGTATTTTTTATTTACCGGCTTGCACCTGGGGTATCTGGAAGACCTTTAAAGGGGCGCTCCTTTTTAAATGGGGTAGGAAGGTAGTGCTGTGGCTTTGTCTTACAGCATGCCTCTTCTTGCTGAAAATCCAAGGGAACAGTGTCTTTTCTGTCTCTTTGAACTGTAGCTAAAATCCATGTGGAAATGCAGTGTTGTCAGTGGTTTTGTCCAAAAACTGATTTGTCTAATACTGTTCCTGGTTACAATATCAATATCAATAGTTGTACTTGTTGATCTTAAAGATTTTTTCCAACCTAAACGTTTTTATGATTCTGTGCAGGGTCAGCACAACTTTGTGACTATCCTTCTCCTGTAATGCAAACTACACTGAGACTCCAACACTTGCAGCAGCTCTGCTTTCCTTTGTCTGCTCCTGCTTAAACTGCCCCTGCTAGCTTTCCAAAGGCCTTAAATCCCTTTAAATCACAAATCAGGCTGGTTCTCTCCACCTAAAAAGATGCAGAACCATGCTGGGAGTTTTCCTAGCAGTCAGTCCCTCTCATTCAGCACTTTGCTGTTAGTGTTACAAGGAGTACAGAGTAGGGCTAAGAAAAAGTCTGGAGAGACAGGAATGGAGCCATCCTCTCTGATGATGGGCTCAATCAGAGCCTAACCAAGCAGATGAGAGGTGAGGCAGCAGAAGAGGAAGATGTCATGCCAGGCACCAAATTGAGCACACATAATTCCTGGAGAGATGTCAGCAGTGCCACAACTCCCTTGAGATTGTTTTTAAATGCCAGGTAAGAACTGTGAGGCTGAGACTATGTCAGGCTGAGACGGGCATCATGCACAGCTGGGCTTGCATTTAAATGCCTGTGCCTCATCTCAGATCCCTACATGCCTCCCACTGTGGCTTCTAAAAGTGAGTGTCACCCCATACAGAGACATGAAGTAACTCAGCTCCAATGAGGATTTAAACTCTCTCTGATGCTGTGCTTGGCTGTGACTAGCATTCTTAATTGATTTAAGACATTTTTACTCACTCTATTTTCTTCAGCTTTTCCATTCTGGAAAATAGGTCCATTGCCCTCTTCACCTGCAGATTTCGTATCCGATTGTCCTGCAAGCTGCACACAGATTCACTCTAATCAGTACCTCACACCCCCAAGGAATGAGCAGTTGATTTGAGGGTCATTGCCTCAACACACTCACTTTATTTCCTCAAGCCGAGGGCAGTGTGATGAAGCCTGGACCAAGTCAATGATCCTCTTAGCTGTGATGCTCCCGCTTGTCAACCTGACAAAAGAAAGAACCACTCAAACCAACCAGAGGGAGGACAAGCATCCAATGCAGCACACGGCAAGCCTGTCTCAGATATGTGCCTGCACATCACCTCAGACAGGAGGTGGCCTGACTCTGCTCCCTGCAACCAACTTTATACTCCTTATCAAACAGGGTGATACAATACTCATGATGTTAGCATAAAACAAGAGTCACACGTATTCATGCTGCTCCACACAGCACTGCGTTGCTCTCTATACAGTGCTGCACAGAGAGCAGCCTTGATTGAGTTGATGTACCTAAATTGCAAAATAGAAACAGGAGGACAGAAAGAAAGAGACAAGGCTCTCACAAGCAAAGACTTACTCTAGTGTCTTCAGGCTTGCCATTCCTTGTAGGCTCTTTGACAGAGCAGCAGCAAAGTCATCACCGTATCTCCTACTACGAAAGCTAAAACATGAAGGGAAAAAACATAAACACAACAAAACCTGAAACAAGATAGCTCACAGAGCAAGTTAAATCACTGTTTTCTAAATAGCACTTGATTTCTTTCTTTAACATCGTATCGGGCTCATCATGTGTGCAGCATCTTTTCAAACATCAGTGCAAAGAAAACCCCAAGCCATTAAACTTACACATCACCTGTAAATACCCCAAGATACAGATTCTGCCTTTTGGTAAACAACATGCATAAGTGCTGCCACAGACGAAGAGTCAGCCCTACCACATGTTCCACCAAGGTAAGGACCCTGGAAACAACGGAGGTCACACAGGGGCAAACCAAACCCCTGCAAACAGACAGTGTTTCCCAGCTCCCATGTGATGAGCTGCTGATCTACAAGAGCACTGGTTTCAGGACAGATACTTTACATTTGGGCAGCAGAGTAGGCAGAGGTGTTCAAGATCTAAAAGACACAAGGTTTTTAGGGAAAGTAACTCTTATAGAAGAAACTGGTGGTATCAGAAAAAACAAACAAACAGGGAAGCTTTCAGGCACACAAGCACTCCTTTGAATCAGCTGCAGAATGTACTGATTATGGGATGCATTGGTACACAGCACCCTGGGTTGCATGTCTCCCACAGCATATTTGGGGGCCTTGAAAGCAGAAACCCACCTATGGCCCTGTTGCCCCAAGTGCCCCTATCACCCTCGCCTAAACCAGAGGGAGTCAGGAACATGCTGCACAGGGGTGGTAGCACGACTTATATGGCCCAGTATATGGCCCACAATTGCTAGGAACATTCCTGAGGTGATGCCTGGGGTCCCATTGCCCTTTGCCCACCCTTCCAAAAGACAGTTCTCGGAGTGCTGCTATCCTGCAGATCATAAACAAAAGCAGGCATGGACCAGACTGTGTATGAGCCAAGAAAGAATCCCCTAAAATCCTGTGTTTCATTCTCCTAATGGAAGGGAAGAGCCCAACCATTCTTGGTCATCTGCTAAGCTGCTCATGAGCCCCATGCACTGTCCCTTGCCTGCATGAGCAATTTAGAGTTAGAATACACCATCAGAAAGCATTTCTAACAGCAAATTGCATGGTATGCCAGTTCTTAATGGAGGCAGAGAACAAACAGCGCTGTCCTGTTTACGACAGTATCTCTATCCAGGAGTAGCAGTTTTCATGTCTCTTTCTGCTCCTCCACCTCACAGCAGAAAAAAAACAATCTCTTCAGGGCAAGGTAATTCTCCCAGTGGCTGCTACCCGTCTTCTACACATTACAAACTCTACACATAGTCCTCTGAATTCAGTCACAGAAATACAAAATGAGACCTTTCCCATGACAGGAACCAAAGAGATCCTCCTTGAAAAGGCCTTCCAGCATTACAGCAAAGCACCAATAGAGAACACCTGAGATTGCAGTTGTCACCTTTTTGTTCATCTGGTTTATGGTGATTTCATACTTTCTCATTTGCTTGCAAGATTAGCCCTGCCTCTGCACGGTCAAGAAACACCCATCATTTTCTCTCTTCTCTACTACACTAATTACCCTATTGCTTGATTGATTCAATCGAAACAAAGAAGCATACAAACACATCCTTGTATTTTCATATATTCTTAACATCCTTCCCTCACTCATAAATTCATTTCATAAATTGCTTCAGTATCAAAGTTATGCTCTTCAGATGAGCATTTCTCACACCTTCTTTCTCGCCTTTCTAAAACAAATCCAGGCTCGCCCTTTCAACCACTTACCTTTTCTCCCCACCACCAGCCCACTGCACCCACTGTGCTTACCTCAAGTGCTCTACACTCTTACAGCTGGCCAGAATTTCCAAACAGTCAATGCCCATGTGACATCCTGTAAAATGCAAATGAGCCAAACCCTGGCCCAAGTTCATGACAAAAAGCAAAGCCAACATGTCCAGGGGTGTCAGTCTGAAGTTTTTGAACTCGTACTTGAAATTCAGCAGGCTTCCAATGTGCTGGGCTACTTTGAGGTCTTGTGTTTCAAAAGTGCAATGGCAGAGCTCAATGACCTTAGGCCCTGACAGATTACTGGCTGCCAGTTTCTTGAGAAACTGCAGGATCACATCCTGCTTATCCTGCACCCAAGCTTCATCTTCTTCAGCTAGCAGCGTGAGAAATGTCCTACATTCTTTTGACGACAGGCCTGAGAGGAAGATGTGAAAACTCTCCATTATCTCAGTCTTTGCCTTGTTCTTTGAAGTCCATTTTGACTTCAAAAAGAACTTCTTCCTCAAGTAGTTCTTGTCCATCCTCTTACTTACCATGAGACGCAATGCTGCAAAAAACTCTTGCAAGCTCAAGTGCACAAAGGCATAGCCAACCTCTGAGCAAGTGGCACTCATCTTCACCTCAAAAGCAGTCAGCAATCCATGTAAGGAAGCAAATTCCTTCACATGCTCTGGAATTTCTCCAGCATAGAACACAAGCTTCTTTTCTTCCAGGCCTTTCATTGCAAGATCACAGAGACCCAAAATGGCCTTTCTGTTGCAGTGCAGCTTAGCCACCTCACCACCTTCATGCTCTCCCTGCTGTTTATTTATGAAGATGAGAAGCATCTTTATATAAAACTGTGTCATAGTCTGAGGAAGCTCTGTGTTCATCTGATGTTTAAGGAACAAATACTCCAAACAGTTGCACACAACATAACACAGAGCAGGGATGTGGCACATGCTTAGGAGCTTAATGTTGTTCTTCAGGTGAGCAATGGCTTGTTCTTTGAAGGAATGCTGATGAAAATAGTGACTGGCATATTCCTTAATCTTCTCATGGTCAAATCCCCAAATTTCTGCTAGCAGATTTACTGTGTTTACTAAGAAGTCAGGAAGCCTCATAGGTCGGCTGGTGACCAGCACTGTGCACCCAGGCAGGAGCTTCCCACAACAGACATCCACAAAGAACTCAGATATGGACATACAGGAAGTAAGGGTTGGCCTTCCCTCAGAAGAGCCTGACACATTCACGTTGGCTGCAAACTCATCCAGCCCATCAAAGATGATCAGTGTACGGCAGGTATTTTCCAGCAGGTACTGGAACACTGCCTCAGGGTTGTCTTCGGTCTGAAGGAACAGGTCAAACAAAAGCTCCTTCAGAGTCAATTTTTTTTTTAATAAATTCAGCTGCCGAAATTCAAACAGGAAAGTGAAGAGAAACTGAGGTAGGTCACCGTCAACCCATTTCTGACAAATGCTGCGCATTAGCATGGTCTTGCCTGTACCTGGTTTACCAAACAAAAAGATCACCTTTGTTGTTCCTGATGGGACCACACTACAAAACAAATCTGACACTTTCATGGCTGTGTCCACATATTCTTCTAGCTTACAAGCATCTACCACATCCTCCCAGGATTTCTCTATCCTCTCTTTTAAGCAGGGCGTTTTGCTCTGACGAATGACAAGGTTGACAAAGGCTTGGTTGGCAGCCAGTGGCTGCATTTGTTCCTGCACTGCTGATCCTGCTGCTGTCCGGCTTCCATATCTCTGGCGGACAGAATCCATGAGGAGATGATGGTACTCTTTAGGCGCATCTGAGAAGACAACGAGAGCAAGTATGAAGCTGAAAAAGTTAGTTCTGAACAGCAACAAATCCAAAATACCACCACTTATAGGCAGAGAAAACATGGTCTTGGTCAGAGGCTGCTCCACACAGCTGGGTAGAGATGACAGATTTTGAACATATGAAAATAACTTGTAATTTTTCCTATTTTGCAAAGCAGCCAAAGGAAAACAAAATTAAGGGAAAAGGTAAAACAATTTTTTATAAAAGTTAAATCTTATTATATCTTTAAGCTATAGGTACTTTATGCATATAGCTCCCTGTTCACCTACACTTGTGGCCTTGTGCCACTTGTGCTTATCAGCTACCAGCACCTTGAAACAGACACTGTTTTGCTTTGAGAACTGGAGATCCCTGATGGTACCAGCTTCTGTTTGCTGAGGAGAGAACAGTGGCAATCATTAAGGGTGCTCACCACCTTCTCAAAAACCCTGTGCTCACTCATGTCAGCAGACAAGATATGGCATCCTGGAAGCACCTCCTCAAGGCCTTTCCTTATGCAAACTGTCCTTCAAAAACCAGCTCCAGCCAAGCTGCCGCTGCTCAGAGCTTTACCAGGCTCCCTGTGTTCCCACATCAGACACTGGAGCATGGGCATCACAAGGCTAAATGCAGAGCTGCAAAAGGGTGGAAGGACAGCTGAGGAAGGAAAGGACACAGACTCTGGTGCAGGACATCCTGCAGGTCTGCTCAGGCTACCCAGTCCTTTCTGGAATTACTCTGTCTCAACTCTGTCATCACTCATCTATTCAATTCTCTGTTTTAGAGTGAGCTGAAACCTTACGAGTTTTGAATGTGCTAGAGAAATTGTGGAGCCCTTAATGGGGTTTCAGTTGCTAGTATAGCTCCTGATTTGGATAAAAAATGCAAATACAGCAATGCTTCACCAGCATATCACACTTCTATGGAGTTCTTAGCCTGTGCCACCCTTCTCCTCCACTAGATTTAATACGCCTCTGCAAAGGAAATGGATGCTTCTTGTTATTCACCAGGTTCCATTGTCCGTGTGTTTTATAATTTGCTGCATTAGGAGTTTATGCAGCTACTAAACAAGAGTTTCCCTCAAGCTGGGAGGTTGGGGTTTTGGGGTATTGGAATAGGTCATTCCTCAGAGACAAGCACACCACTGCTATGCTGCTGGAACTTCTTCATACCAAGCTGCTGCTGTTTCACATCCTTCTCACACACAGAGCTGCTGTGATGGTGACATCGAGCAAAACCTGAAAGTTGAAAAGTCAGAAACATGTCAAATGAGGATTTTGAATGGTGCATAAGCTGAAAAAGATTCTCCAGCAAAGCATTTTGCAAAATCAGAGAGACAAAACTGTTTGCTAATTCAGGCTGAGTTTACAGAATTACTTTTGCGAAAGCCAAAGTAAAAGCCAACGGGCATCTAGCTGTAGAAAGTCAGCTTGGGCTGGGCCTCATGAGGTTAATCCGTCCTCTAATCTCTCCCCAAATATGATACAGCTCTCAGGAGTGACCAAGGGGTCTGCATTGGTTAAAGACCCTCAGTAATGGAGCTCCCTGAACCTCTCCAGGCAATACATCCCAGCACTTCCATTCATTTATGTTGATTTTCCTAGTGGATAACAACAATCTTGCCTGCCTCAGTGTCAACTGCTACCTCTCCATTCTCTCTACTCAAATCTTTCTGCAGAGAAATCAAGCAAGTCCTTCATCTTCCCTGAGACATATGATCAGCTACAAGGATTCAACATTTATGTAATACTGGAACATGATGTTGCACTTCACAGAGCTGCTGATAGCCAAATCTTAACACCCTCAGCCAGTGGCAGCAGAGACATCAGAAACACAAGCTTCTGGTGCACTCCTGGCTTTGAAAATCTTTGCAGGAAACAACATGAATTTTAAAAAGCATGTTTTGCAAGAAATACATTCGGTTTAGTAAATGATTATTTAATCCTTTTGCTCAATCCCCTCATTTGCTTAGAAGCACAGTGCCAAGTAGTGCCAGAACATTAAAAAAAAACCAATCACAACAGCCCACCAAAACGCACCCTCAGAAACAGTCCTGTTGGCAGCACAGCTGCTGGAAGGCAAAAATAATGAGGTATGTGCAACTTTGGGTTCAGAGGAGTGTACAGCAATAGAGAACGTTAATGACCTCACCAAAGACAGCAAAGGGTGGTAGAGTTTCAAACACTCAGATGCACATTTAGTAAAAACCACCTAGTTGGTCAACAGCAGGGAATCTGCCAACTAGGCTTGCCCAGCCCAATCAGAACTCTTACATACTGCAGAGGGGGATAAAGTTCCTGTGGTGCACATTAGAGACATGCTAGTGAAAATAGCCTGGGTTATTCCTGCCTCAGGCCAAGGCAAACCCACTCGTGGAATTGTTTTTGCTCAGGGACCTGGATGCACTTGGTGAGTAATGCGGGAAGATGGGGAATTCCAGTGTACACCTTGAGAAGATTTTATTTTGGGTGAGAATAGCCAGTAAATTAAACTGTATGATGTTAGCTGCTACATGACACTGCATATTATCACTTCTATGGAGGCTCTATGCCATATCAAGGGTCCTATAGACTAATGAAGAACCACCTCTGGTCAATCTGGACCAGCAGTGATGGAGCCAGAACTGGCCTCAGGATGAAACAATCCAACACCACACATATCATTTTTCTGACCTGAAGGACTGGTACAACAGACAGAACCCAAAGTCATAGACTAAATGAACTCAATGGACTTATAAGGATGGTCCACAGACTAAGGGAATTATATGTGTGCATGCAAATCAGAAAACTGTAATGCTGATGGTGTTTAACTAGTACGTGTTGGAAAATATGGGAGCTGAGCTTGATGTAAATGGTATTAAAAAAGGGATGGATACTGTTCTGGTTTTGGCTGGGATAGAGTTAATTCTCTTCCTAGTAGCTGTTTCAGTGCCGGGTTTTTAATTCAGGGTGAAAATAATGTTGATAACACACCAGTATTTTAGTTGCTGCTCACTAGCACCTGCCTTTATCAGTCTGTCATGCTCTGTCAGTGAAGAGGAGGCACAAGAAGCAGGCAGGAAAAAGAGACAGGACACCAGACCTGAACTAGCTAAAGGGTATTCCACACCCCAGGATACCATGCTCAGTATAAGAACTGCGGGGGAGTTGACTGGGAGCCATCAATGGCTGCTTGTGGACACTGGGCTTTGGTCAGTGGATGGTAAACAATTGTATAGTGCATCACTTGGGATTTTTCCTGGGTTTTGTTACTCCCTCTCTCTCCTTTTCTTTACTATTTTACTTTATTTCAATAATTAAACTGTTCTTACCTCAACCCAGCAGTTTAACCTTTTTCCAGGTCTCCTCCCCATCCTACCAAGGAAAGGGAAGTTGTAAGCAAGTGGAGGTGTGTGGTGCTTGGTTTCAGCTGGGATTAAACAACAACAATCACAAGCACTACAAAGCTACCCAGAGAATGGAGGATGTGGTTCTGGGCATATAAAAGAAGCCTGGCAGATCTGAGACAGAAAGAAACTGAATAGTAGCACCACATATCCCAGCCACACGCTGCAGAAAAGCCACTAGCCCAGTTTCTTTCAGTTGTTCTCCACTCTTCCTCAGGATTTAAGTCCACCTAAAGCAGGGTAAGTTGATGTGATGGACCAGAAAGAAAGCAGGAGCATAAAATACCAATTACTAGATGTATTTCTACAGGAAGTGTCCTTGTGAGGCAAGCCAGCTGCCAGGTCAGCCTCTACAGGCTCAGTTGGCCACAGAGCACTGGGGAAGGAGGTACATAAACTGCTGTGAAAAGCTGCCTGCAGTTTCTGAGAATGACCATAACCACCTCACCAGTGAGACTCCTTGTAGGCTGGGCAATGCCTCTGCCTTGCTGTCAACCCTGGGCATGTGAAAAATAGTGAGGTGGTTGGTGACAGTCAACATATCTTCACTAAGGGGAAATTCTGCCTGACCAGTTCGGTGGCCTTCAGATACAGGGGCAGAGCAGTTGATGTCATTTATCCAGACTTGTGCAAAGTTCAACACTGTAGCACATGACATATTTGTCTCTAAACTGGAGAGACATGGATTTGATGGATGGACCACCCAGTGGGTAAGGAATTGGCTGGATGGCCACACAGAGAGCTGTGGTAAATGACTCAGCATCCAAGTGGACGCTAGCGATGAGTGGTGTCCCTCAGGTGTCACTATTGGGACTGATCCTGTTCAACATTTTTGTCAGTGACATGGACAGTGGGATCAAGCACCCCCAGCAAGTTTGCTGATGACACCAAGCTGTGTGGTGTTACTGACGCACTGGAGGAAAGTGATGGGATCCAGAGAGACCTGGATAGCCTGGAGAGGTGGGATCGTGAGAACCTCATGGAGTTCAACAAAGCCAAGTGCAAGGTCCTGCCCCTGCCCCCAGCACAGATCCCCAACCTGAGCAGAGACTGGATGGAGGAGCCCCAAGGAGAAAGACTTGGGGGTGTCGGTTGATGAGAAGCTCCTCTTGACCCAGCTTCAGTGTGCACTTGAGCCCAGAACTGTCCCCGTGTGCTGGGCTGCACCCCCAGATCATGAGCAGCAGTCAAGGGAGGGGATTCTGCCCCTCTGCTCTTCTCTGGGAAGATGCCCCCCTGCAGTCCTGTGTCCAACTCTGAGGCAGCAACGCAAGAGCGACATGTGGATTTGTTGGAGCAAGTCCATAGGAGGCCACAGACATGCTGTGAGGGCTGGAGCAGCTCTGCTCTGGGAACAGGCTGAAGAAGAGAAGGCTCCAGGAAGACCTTAGAGCAGCTCCCAGTGTCAAATGGGGGCCTACAGGGATGCCAGAGAGGGACTCTTCATCAGGGACTGTAGTGATAGGAGAAGGGGCAATCGGTTAAAATTTACACTGGATTGATTAAACTGAATATCAGGAAGAAGTTGTTCCCTATGAGGCTGCTGAGGCCCTGGCACAGGTCACCCAGAGAAGCTGTGGCTGCCCCATCCCTGGCAGTAATCAAAGCCAGGCTGGATGGGCTTGGAGAAACCTGGTCTGGTGGAAGGTGTCCCTGCTCAAGGCAGGCAAGTTGGAACTGAATGATCATAAGGTCCTTTCCAATCCAAACCATTCTGTGATTCTCTTAACACAGGAACTGCTCCATTACCCTGGGAAACAGGTCAGAGAACAGCCATGTCTAGGGAACACAGCTTACTGCTCCCCAGGGCTGCTCATGGCAATTAACTCCCTCTTTCTTATGGTGCATGCTGAGACAGAGAGAATGGGCAGAGCTGAAGGAGGCACGAGTTTTTTATTTCCTAGCTGGCCCTATTAACTTTCAGCACTATTTTCAAATGCCTATTCCATCAGCAACGATGAGATGAACCACCTGCACTGTAGAGCAGTGCAGCAACTAGCAGGAGCAGTCTGCCTGCAGAACAGAAAGAGCACTTTTGTTCTCAACATCTGAAAACTACATGCGACACACCAGGTACAATATTTGCAGTGCTGTGACTGAGAAGCAGTCTTGGAGTGAGAAGCATAGTTAAAGTGTCTCTGTGTCCACAGGAACAGCTAGAACTGCAAAGGGCAGGTTAAGAGCTATGATTTACAGCAAGTAACATCACTAGAGCTGGGCAAGGCAGGGAGTGCTCACTGCTCAGGGAGCTCATGCTGGAATCCTGCCTCTGCCTAAGCAGGAACAGGGAATGCAGACAGCAGATGCAAACACACAACTTATAAGGTACTGAAGGAGCTGGCAAACCTCAGCAAGAAGCAGAGCCAGCTCTGCAAAGACCTCCTGTTGCTGTGTGAGCTTTAGCCAGTCCCCAAATTCACACAGCAGGAAAAAAATTAAGAGCAGCTTTTCCTTCAAATCATCTATTCTCACCAGTAGTGAAACCAGGACTAGTCCACTCCCTGACAGCAACAGCAAACTCCTATCCAGGATATAAAGCCTCTCTGGAGCGGACTTCGTTCTCTGCACTGCCATGGTTCTGGCTCAGTGTCTTCTATAACCTGCTGAGCTTCATTTTCTGCTGCTTCAGTTTCCCCCATCATACACTTCAGGAGGATACAGCAAACTACTGGCAGCCTCCTGTAACACTTTGGATTCCTTTGGCCACTACCTTCACCACCTATCCTCTCCCCATGCTGGATGCCAGTATCACAGCCTTTCTCTTTCTTTATGCTGTGAGGTCCTGAGCCAGTGTTTCATTTTCTGGAAACTGAGTGGCTGGTGGCCGAGGAGGTAACTCAGAATTTAGCAGCTTCCAGGCATTCAAGCAGTTGTCACAAGAGGACCCACGAACGTCCCACAGCTGTGGCACATACCTTTGCTGCAAGGCTTCTGACTGACATTCAGATGATGGATGCCACTGCAAAAGGGCAAAGGGCAAAGGGAAGCCTTCATGCATTCAATCCTCTCACTCATATTTCCAGCATTTCCCAGCTGGTACCCTGCTATTCTGAGCTCTCTTATCATCCTGAAACAGAACAAGGCTCCAAATACATGCTGCAACACAGCCTCACACAAAATCTGTTCAACACTCAAATAGCCTGTGTCCTGGACTGCATTAGTAGCAGCATGACCAGCAGGTAGAAGGAGATGACTCTCCCCCTCTACTTTGCTCTCATGAAACCCCACTTAGATGCTGGGTGCAGTTCTGGTGTCCTCAACACAAGGACATGGAGCTGTTGGAGCAAGTCCAGAGGAGGCCATGAGGATGCTTGGGGGCTGGAGCACCTCCCATATGAATTTTCCCTGTTTAAGTTTAAACCAATCACCCCTTGTCCTGTCACCACAGTCCCCAATGAAGAAAGAGTCCCTCTCCAGCATCCTTATAGGGCCCCTTCAGACACTGGAAGGCTGCTATGAGGTCTCCACGCAGCCTCCTCTTCTCCAGGCTGAACAGCCCCAGTTTTCCCAGCTTGTCTTCATATGGGAGGTGCTCCAGTCCCTTGATCATCCTCGTGGCCCTCCTCTGGACTTGCTCCAACAGCTCCATGTTCTAGCGTACTGACCACACTTGTTATGTATAACAACATTTTCATCACAGCCACTGCCTCCAACTGCTAATGACTGATATGGTGAAGTGGTTTTCTTCTGGTACATTTTAAAACTTCTGCAATTCCTGCATTTGTGAGTCAGGAAAATAAGAAGAAATTTGCAATTTAATATCTAAAGAGAAAAAAAGTAGTATTTTGGATTTTGTCTTCAAATGAATGTATCAAAACATTTCATCTCACCATTGAGAAACTCCTGAGCTACTACTGCATCCATGTTTTCCCCTCTCACAGCTATCACGATGCTCTCCACTCTCACAACAAGCAGTACAGAATCCCTACAGCACAGCAGCCCTTTTTCCAAATAAACAAAATCAGTCTCTCAGGAATACTATATTCTCTCTGAACAAAGTGACTTTGACCTGGCAGACACTTCCAACTTGGGAATCCTGATGATATGACCACGTAGGGTCCTACAATGTCCACAGAACCTTCCTTCCTCAAATCAGGCCAATTCCTACTGAAAGGGTGAAGAAAGTGCTCACCAACAGCAGCCAGGCCTAGTAGCGGTGAAAAGCATATCTGAAAACATGAACTGCTGCTATTTATTCCAGTAACTATTTTTGGAGGGCCTGATCTTACTCAAAACATTATGGTGAAAGACAAGACTAAACCAAGTGGCTTGATTAAGAAGGCTTGTAACTGCTGGACACCATGGAGAGGATGCCAATTCTCACTGATGAGGCACTGACCATACAAATGAGGCACTGACGTTCTCTCTGCCTGGTATGATCTGTTAGATCTGGGGGCCAAGGTGTTGGCTGTGTTTGTAGATAGTTAGAGAAAGCTGGCCGTTACCTTCTCTTGCCGAACTCATGAGCTGTGTCTCCAGGTCCAGGGGGAGGTCGCACTCCATGCAGAGGCACTGTACAAACTGCTCCCAGGTGGCAGGGCCAGCCTCCTCCAGCAGGCCAAGGAGCACTGAGACTTTTTCTCTGTGGTCAGTGATCCCATCCAGGCCATTCAGGGCCATTCCCGGGAGGAAGCGCTGGGATGTCGTGAGCAGCCATACAGGACTGAGGAGCTCCACTAGCTGGGAGCGGGCACTGACTACATCCAGCTGTAGATCATCACCCTGAAATGGGGGGTAGAGGGTAGCAATGGGCATAGAAGTGAGAGATATTCACACACGCAGCCCTGCTGTGGAGCAGCCAGCACACCCCTTGATGACTTGATCTGTTTTTCTAGCCCTGGTCTAACTCAGAATATCCTAGCTGCCATACTCCCACAGTGTAATGTGGGCAGTCAAAGCCCAGCCGTGATACAGTGCAAGGACCACAGTCCTTACTGCACAGTGCCTAGCACAGCTGCTCTGTGAAGGGCAGGAGCAAGCAACAGGACTCAGACTCTCTGGCATCAGCCAAAGAGAAGCTCTGTTGACATCTGTATCACTACAGTGGCCACGTGTCACATATGACATGCTTCACATGCAGCACGAGATATGTGAAGAGACTCTAAGAGCAAGAGATTTCCCTCATCAAGGGGCTCAGACAGCTGTTACTGCTGCTCCTTTCATGGGGATGAACAACTCATTTCTGCTTCTCTCTCCACTTCCACTTCCTTCCTACAGCAACCCTGTGCAATTACAGCCTCCTACCTGCATTGCTGTGTGGTCAGCCTCCTGTCAGCTGCCAAGTGCAAAGACAGCTTCTGCTCCACTCCCTGATGAAGAACTGATCTGCTAGCAGCAGCATTTCAGCACACCGCAAGCCATGGTGCATGCCCATATGCAGTTGTCTCCATGCAGATGCCTAAGGATAATAACACAACAGAATGCAGATAGGAAAGGACATAGGCAATTACACAGATCACAGATCTAGAGCTCTGCCTTTGATCCCAGGGTCAGCTCTGGAGCTTTTCATCTCTAGGTAGCAACTTCCACTCAAACCAGCAGTGACCACAGCCTGTACATTTGAGGATCCACTACTGGTGTGATAAAAATGCAAGACTGAGCCCTGTGCCCTAAGGGGCAAGTGAAGACCAGCTTTAGAGGAATACTTTAAAGGAATCACAGCTTTTCTGGTCACACCACCCATCCAGCCTTGCCTTGAACACTGCCAGGGATGGGGCAGCCACAACTTCTCTGGGCAACCTGTGCCAGAGCCTCAACACACCTCACAGGGAAGAACTTCTGCCTAAAATCTCTTCTCAGTCTCTCTTATGTCAGTCTAAAGTCATTCTCCCCTGTCTTGTGTTGTGGCTTAAGGCCAGCTGATAACTCAGAGCCACGCAGCTGTTTGCTTATGCACCCCCTCCTTTTCTGTTCCCCTTTCTCGGCAAGATGGGGAGGAGAAACAAAAGAATGTATATCCCAAGGGCTGAGAAAAGAACAGCCCAATAACTAAAGTATAATATGAAAATACTGTCCTGGGTTCAGCAGTAGCAGTCATTTTTCTCCTTCTTAGTAGCTGTGCTGTGCTGTGGTTTTGACTTTCAGCCTGGGAACAGCGCTGATAACACCGATGTTTTCAGTTGCTGCTCAGTAATGTTTA
>JANRGW010016530.1:0-19861 GCA_024733675.1 Psilopsiagon aymara | reverse complement strand
TCCAGGAACAAACTCGCCAACAAAGTTTTCAAGCTGACAAGCAGGTATTCTTTATTGTGGCGCCGGGAGACACGGGGGTAGCTCCTCCAAGTGTGTCTCGCCGTATTGCCGCACAAGCCACCCTTATACAGTCACTGGGCATACTTACATATTCATGAAGCTACAAAAGTTTCCCGTAGGTAAACAAATGTGATGGTGGTCTTTGAGAGTCGTTTACAATATTCCTACTAGCTGGCAGTCTTTGGAGCTCCAGCTTAATTAACATTACAGACATAGCAGTCATCCTGTTCTTCTATTGAGCAGATAGTTTCACTGCTCCCTCCCAGGACATCTCCCCATCTCCAGATCCCGTTTTTCTACATTTTGTACTAAGGTCCAAAGGACCTAAAACTAAGTCAATCACCTTCATGTGTCTCAGTTATTTTCCATTACAAAGCTACCAGACTTTACAGTTACTTAGAACTGATTACATTTGGTGCCTCCTTGTCTCAGACCTGACAGAGTGCTGCAGCAGAGGACAGGATGAAAAGGACCTCATCAGTCTTTTAGGGTATACTGCTATAACAGAGTACCACTGCAAGAAAGGCTTTTCCCAGGTTGCCGTTCCACATGAAGGTTTTAGGATGTGTTATGCAACAAGCAAGACATCCCTGGGATCCACTAAAATGTGGGCAAACTCCCCAGTTTTAAAAAGCCTCTGATGCCCATCACTCACTATTCTAACAAAAATAACAGCAAAGTTCCTGGTGAAATACTAAGAAAATTGGGCTTAACCAGGATCAGTTTTCTCCTCAGGCTATTCCCATAAACCCACAAATTCAAACTCTGAATGTCCTGGAAATGCCTCTGCAAGTTTTCATTCAAATTTTTTATTATGAAATGCATTTTATACTATCAGTTATACAAATAAAGAAGGCTAACAGTAACACGTGCATTAAAAATAAATGAAGCAATGGAAAACAAAACATTTTAAAAAGAAAACAAAACAAATATGTCAAATTTTAACCAACTGCAAAATAACAGGGCTTCTGGTAAAATAAACCTCATTTCCCAGTAGTCTGATGAGTCAAATTTTAGGGACTTTCATTTTACATTTCCCCAGCCAAGAAAAACCCAGAAACCTGTAGACAGCAACACCCGGCTTTATTACCCTGGTGATGAAGAGCTACTGCTTAATATTGGATATAAATACTGAATCATGCCAATGAAGACTGGAAGCCATTCAAACAAAGACTATGAATTAATTTCATATGATCTAATGAAAGACTCGTACTCAAGAAGTCTACACTGAGAAGCTAGATGAAAGCTCAGGCGGTGCCCGCAGCTCATATGTTACTACTGCTCCACTAAATAAGACCATCAGAAATGATGGGCAGTGACCTACAATAAACACCTTTGAGCTCAAAATGAGGCACAGAAACCTCTCAAGAAGAGACAGGAAACTTTTGAGCCTTGACCCTTGACCTCACCCTTCAAATGTAGAAACACATTAGAAAAACACCCCTCGCCTCTCCTCCCCAACTCAGTATTCCCACCATTTCCAGGCACAAAAAAGAAACCCAAATTTGAAGTTCCCTGTGGCAAATCTACTGTGGCAATTTCCTGCAATCTCTGAGGAGCACTGGCTAGTTACCAAAAGGTCAGAAACAGAGCAGTGGCACCGAAACCAAAGTGGGGGGTCACAAAACAGGGGGCTGGGGGACAACGTCCACTGCCTTGATCTCTTCCCTTCCTAACCCACCTCTTCACTGAGGCATGAAGCAAAATGAAAGTAAAACCACCTAGGAATTCCCCAACTGCAGCTCCTCTGTGATAACAACAGTGAAGTGAGTGAAAACACCCACCTAGAAAAGCAGAAGAGCATTATCCTTATCTAAAATATATATAGCTAGATGATAATTCAGGTATATTTTGGGGAGTGGTCCAAAGAAATGGGACTTGGGGCCAAATACTCTCTCTGTAGAGTAAATTCTGACTTGCTTGTGGTTAAGGCTCTTGCAATGGGAACATTTTTATTTATATGCATTTACTCTGGCACACAAAAAAGATATATTTATTTACCATTTCCTTTATATCTAAGGGAAAAAAGCAACATGCCTTTCCTTGCAAATAGGGACAAGGTTTAAGTGAGAGTTGATGTAAATGACCTGAGAACAAACCCCAGGTATCTAAATAGAACTGTATGCACAGATCTCAGATCTAGCCAAATCGGGTGCAACAAGCAATTAAATATTTCTCTATATGCCAGAGAAGCAATGCTGGAAGATCAGATGCAGCCTGCACCTGAGTCCCACACAAGGCAAGACGGTAGACACCACTGTTTCAAAATTCACTTATCAGAAAGTGAGAAAAAGGAAAAATCAAACCCCCCCAAAAACACATGTCCAGCAATGCCCTCATCTCCAGACAGAAACACCTGCTCTTCTTGTCCTGCCTTGAGTAGGGCGCAGGGGATGAGGGAGCTCTGAGAGAACTGGGGGGTGAGTGCAGAGAACTGGGGTGGAGGGGACTAAGGAGTGGATGGAGGATGGACCAGAGATGGACGAAGGGGACCAGGGGTAGATGGAGGGGACCAGAGGGGTGGAAGGAGGGAATGAGGGTGTGGATGGTGTTTCCACCAGACCAGAAGTTGTCACCGCACTACCAATGCAGTCCCTTTATGGCCAAACTAGCAATTTTGTGCTAAAAATCCCCAACATCGTCCTTGACAGACTCCCATACATCAGTCAGGAAAAGCTGTGATACTGGTGAGATGAAGCCATTAGACCTTAGCTGAAATAACTTTACTTTTTAGCATGAGTATGACTGCATCTAAACGCGACTGCTCACTTAACACGGGACGCCCCTGACGGCTGGAACCTGCCCCTGAGTGGGCAAGATAAACAATGCATTAGAATTTGGGCCTGTAGACAGCTTGCATTCTGCTTCTATAAATTGCTTCTAAGCAAGGACATCTCTAAAGGTAAGATACAATAACAATTTGAACAACAAACTAAGCACGTAGCTCTCAGGTCTTAGCAGTTGAACAATCCTACTGAAGCTAAAAGGTAACCAACAGACTGTCATTGTAGCCCTAACCCAAGTGTGCAGGAGGATGAGAGAGCTACAGTTACGTAACTTACTGAATTGTCTGTGGGGATGCTTCAAATAAAAGTATATCAAGAAGAGAATGTAAAGTAGAAAAAACCCTGAAATTTTCTGTGCTTTGGAGACGTGTATGGAGGTTTGAACCCTCACGTGCTCCCAGCACCAACAAAGGTCTGTGCTTTGCTTTGCAGTGATTTCTCTGAATCACTGGTTTGATCCCAGCACCAGGAAGCAAAAGACATCTCCATCAACGCATCCAACCTTAGCCTTGGACACGGAGAAGCAAAACCGCTCACTCTGAACACTCACGGGGGGCTTCGCAGACTCCCTCGCCTTCTCCCGCCGCAGCACTTACCGGCGCGCCGTCCGTCGGTCACAGCGGCAATGCGGTCCGCCCCAAAACAGAAGCCGTCCGACAGCGGAGAGGCTTTGCCGGGAAAACACGTGCTGCCGCCGCCCCGGGCTCGGCCACCGCCTCCTCCCTCAGCTCCGCTGCTGATACGGGGCTGCGCTGTCGTGTCGGGGCGGGGGGGGGGAAGAGGGGAAGGCGGAGGAGAAGCCGGGCCGGTCACAGCGCCAGCTGCGCGGCCGTTTCGCGGTGGTACCCTCTGCGGTCTGCTGGCCACTTCCCTGCTTCTCCCCCCAGCAGAGCCCCTGCTCTCCATGCGAGGGCAGCCGGCTTGGGCAGACCCAGGGGTCACCAGTGAGTGGGCCTCAGCAGGCGCTTTTGCCTGGCACGGCGAGGCACATCTCAGGGTGAGAAAAGGTGGGCGTTTTCCTGCCATTTCTTTCTTGTTAATGCTTGTCACCTCACTGGAATGCCAGGAGGACTTGGCAGGCTTGTCAGGAGCCAGCTTCCATAGAATTCAGCAGGCGTTGCCATGCAGAGAGGTGATGTGTCAGCTCAGCATGGTGACTTTAGAGCAGGAGGGAGCACGGACAAACCCTTAGCTGGTAGTGAAAAAGGCAGCACAGACAGCATGGGGACAGGGTGGGAAGGGAGGTGGGAAGTTGCCCACTACACCAGGGCTTCTTCAAGGCTACTGCTGGCCCTGCGATGGTGTCGCAGCTTTCACAGTGACACCTTCAGTGTCATGGACACGGTTGATTGAGGCTCAGTAAGATAAACCTTCCTTGGCTGCCATGGAGCAACTTGTAACCGCAGCCCACTCTGTGTGCCTCAGTCTGCTCCTTCACCAGCCCAGCCTTGGCACCAAGTCTACTGAACAGATGTTAAACCCAGCCAGTGTGAAGCGGGAAGCGCTGGGGAGGTCAGAGGCTCATTCCCCAGGGAGGACACCCATGGCAGTGCAGAGGGAGCAACACCATGCCCTGAGAGCTCAAGAAACCGAGGCTGCCAGCCTCACAGGGCTCTTTCCAGGAACCCCAGCTTTAACACAGGTTTGTGTGGAAGGAGAACATCATTCTCTGCCTTTGTTAATGTGATCACCACTACAGCCTTAGGTGTGTTGTCTAAGATCTATTCTAAGTGAAGAGACAAATGTAAAACAAGGAAACATGAATTGGTACAGGAAAATAACAGACACTTCAAATAAATAATTGCCCTGCAGTAGGAAGAAAGAGGAACCTGCTGTCTAACTGGACTCCTGCTCTTTCTCTTCTGATCTTTTTTGCTTCTTTGTAATTTTATTTGCCTTTCTCAAGTTTGTTCCCATCATCTCAACAACACAGGCATCACAATTTACCTGGGCTGTACGCAGGGTACAGGCTTTGTAAAAAAAGCACCCAGGGTGCGAGATCTTCGTTACTGTACTGCACTGTTAGTTCACATCCATTTACATATTTTCAGCCATACCCAGGTCTTTTAGTATAACTGGTTCTGAGTTTACTTGGAGTTTGGTAATGTCATTTGAGTCATCAAAATCAGGAGCCTCTTGGCTCATGGTAGAAATGAAACCCAGGATCAACACAAGAGATGCTACATTTCCAAAATGTAATAACGAAGATGCCAGAAGGTAAGCAAAGCTCATTTTGGCTGCCTCCCCTGAGTGCTAACCCAGAGCCCATGCACTTCAAGAGTCCAAGCCTTAATCCTAAACACACAAGTCCTTAAAGATCCTGGAAAAGTAATGCGCATAGAAGTGCAGAATTCAAGACTGTTGCAGAGGAAAGGCTCCATGGAAGTCCAATCGCACAGAAACTGGAACATTTATTAAGAAAAAGAAAGAAAACAAAACTGAAACTCATTTAAATCAGCTCATCTTTTAATTGGTCCACACACAATCGTTCTGTTTGTACACAAGTTCCTGGGCTCCTTTAAGAAGAGATCAGCTTTATAATCTATTCTGAAGAAAATCGAGAAGCAAATGATTCGGGAAGCTGAAGTCAAGTTGTACAATTATGTATCCCTAAAAAGGGAGGAGAAAAGAGAAAAGTATTAAATTAGTTTATGTCACACTCCCAAAAAGGGCTTTGAGATCCAGGTATTTCCAAACTCTGCTTACCTTTCTTGTGATGATCTCAGGATTTCTGATCTCAAATAGATGAAGCCCTTTGCTGTTCATCAGTGAAGTTAAGGCTGGTTCGATCCCTATGGAATCAGTAAATCAACGCAGTTACAGGTATAGCCATCCTGGCTTGCGGTACTGCTACATTTTTTACTGCATCATGTACTGCTACATTTTTTGCCTCTTGCCAAAAGCTAATTGTGCCTCAGTGCCCCACAACGTTCAGCCTGACAGACGACTCCTTTGTACCAGCTATTTACATAAGGTTCCCATTCTCCAAGTGAATCCAGCAGAAAATCACTTCAGTAATATGGTCCCCCCAACCTGTCAGGGTTATTGATGTATTTTTTTAGTGCTTAGGTTTAGGAGATCTTGTGTTAGATATTTTAGTGGCTCTTCCCCAAAGAGAAAACTCACTTGAAATCACTTCTGGGATCCCAACAACCGAGATCATTGTCTGCAGGAAGTTTCTTATGGTTGGGTCACTCTAAAAGCCAGAAAATTCATACAAAAAGGTTTTAAATATATCATTTTGCCACAGGTTGCCTGGAGAATACTTTCTTAGGACTTACCTCATTTGGATCAGCTGTGCAGTTAAAGACTTTAAACTCTATTCTGAAGGAAGGGGAAAAAGGAGGGGGGAAGTCACTAGGGGCTGCAGAGATCCTCTTTCATGCTGCTCTCAGATACAGGCTAAAAGAGGCAGAGAAATCCCCCAGAGACCATAGTACCAACCTGGAGTCCAAAGGGTACAAAATTAGTTTCTTTTCTGCATAGGCAGCTTGGATGGTGACCGTGATCTCCTGCGCAAAAATGAATAGCAGGGTTGAGACGTAGCTCATCTTCCCTTATAGCAGCAAGTTGCATTTGGTCATTCTGTTTTACTTTCTATGATCCAGAGTTCAACATCCTTCTGGCTTTACCTCCAAATATTACTAGAGAAGGTCATAATTTTCTTTCTCCATTTGCATGCAGTGAACTCCTCCCTGATACCCACAGCCTCAGCCTGTGGTGTTCTACACTGGCTTATTCACAGGACTGATGCTTTTGCCATTTTGTGAACCAAATCCTGGTTATGCTGGAAGGAAATGGTTATACAGGGTGATGTTTCCCAGTGAACTTCCAGCTCAACGTGAAGATCATCAGACTGGATGTGAAGAGAACAGCCACAGATACTACAAGTAGCCTTCCTATAGCGTTTGCATTTACAACCAAACTCAAAAAGAAAGCAAACTCTGAATTCTGGCCATTTAGGATCATTTTCTTGCTTCTGCCTGTATGCAAACATTCATTTAGAAGGAACATTTCGTGATCCAGGAGGCTGGCAGGCTAGGAGCAGATCACATCCTGTGAGCCACAGTTTTGGGCACCATCAGTAGTTTCCAACCAGAATATTTTCAAGAGGTCACCTGGAGCACAAAGACCAGCTGTGCATGTTTCCCTGGAACACACTGCTGGTGCGGGGTGCTTGCAGGGGACAGGAGGGAGCTGTACTCAGTTACAGTTTAACCGTTTAAATTGAAGAGGCTGGTCTACCCTCAGGCAGGGATTTGCTTTTATGCAGTGGTTAGTATCCATACCAGCCCATAATTTCAAGGCTGGACAGACATACTGCTTCCTTATGATGTTACCCATAACAGCAAGACTGTTGGCATTTCTTTTTTATGCCTCCTTAGGTTCAGTATAAAGGAGTTTGGGGTAAATCACAGTGTAAGCAGGAACTTTCATACAGGCATATATAGCGGAAAAGGTGCATTTTGAGCTTTGCATTCTCCAGAACTGTACCTTCATGTTAGAGACAACCATGTTCTAAGAGGGGGCCAGAGCTAGAATTTGGGAATGAGGAAGTCTGAAGATTCAAAATAAATACATTCCCATGGTGCCTTCATTCTCTTCTAAATTACCTCAGCTAAAGGGTTTCACTGTGTCTGGTACAGGTTAATGGGGGCTTATCAGAGCTTTCTGCTGCTTTTATCACCTTGCACACCAGTGATGGGCTAGCCTAATAGGGGAGGCATTGAGCCAGCATGACTGCTGTCATCATTCCCAGCTTTAATTGCTGAGGGAAGAGATGAGAGTGCTAAAAGGAAATGATATGCTTTCACCACCTCCCATGGTTTAGCCACCCACCCCTCCCAAGGTCTTCACGGTCAAGAGAAGCAAGAACTGACCTCCTCCATGTATAGAACCATCAGGGACTCTTCTCCCACAGGAAGGGTGCTGACTTCCACTGCTACCAAGGACTTCACAACTGTCCCTTCAGGCTGAACAGAGATTTGGGGATGGGCAAGACTCCACACCTTAGCCACAGAGTTATTATAGGAGGTGCCTTGAAAAATCTGGTCAAGTGAAGAGCAACAGAAGAGTCAGGCTTTTTCCCAGTTTCACGCCAATTTGCCACAGAAGTGCATCCCTTTTGTAGTCCACAGTTTTCCTCCAGTTCACACAAGCCCAACAATTCAGCTGGGTTGGAGGGAAGCTGTGCCAGCTTGGAGGGTGAAGAAATCCTTGCAAAGCACAGTTTCTCCATCAGTCCCCGGTTTTCCCCATCAGGCCCACCCAAGATTCAGGTTGTCAAGGGAAGGACACTGTTGTTACAGTGTAACAGAATCTATTTGAAAAGTTCTTCATTTGACATAAACCGCTTTGAATAAGACCAAAAGTTACCATCTGCACTGCATTCCGCTGCACATCTGTCTCTTCCATTTCAAACAGCGCCTTCAGGAACAAACCAGAAACAGGTTGTAGAAAAGCACAAGAGAGATTATGGTCAGGCTTGATGGAGGCTGGATGGCCAGAGTGGCTTGTGGCCAGGCCAGAGGCATGGCTGAGTTCCCCCTGAGCTCACCCCTCGGCTACCTCAGTACTCCCACAGAAAGCCACATCATTTTGCAGTTTAGAAGATGTGTTTTCTACCAGCTGGTGTTACTGCTCTAAGGTATAACATTGCCTGGTAGCACATTCTTGCTAAGAAGGCACAAGGATCACACCAGGATCTGACCAGGATCACATGCAGTGACTGACTATAGATTTCTGTCTTCTGCAGAAACTAACCTTCACCAAAAAAACCCCAGTATTTAGGGAACTTTTTCTTGTCTCACCACAATGCAATATAAGGAGGGAACAGCCCCTGAAATCACCTGCAATTCTTCTCCTCTGATGGTCAATTCCAGGCGTTTGTCTAAGAAAGCTGCCGAAGCCAGAGAGTTGAGGATGTGTTCAGACAGCCAGAAATAAAGCATCCGGGACTCAGTCAGCAGCGACGGGGAGAAAACAGAATCAGTGAAGACATCGGAGTAGTTCTTGTACAGGACTAGGCCCTTTAAAGGGAAGCAAGAATGTTGGCAACCTGGAGCAGCCCTGAGACAGGGCAAGGTGTCAATACCTGCATTCCCATTGCAATTTGAAGGCTGGACTTGGAGCAGAGCACAAGCTGCATGCCCGGGTAAAAGATTGGCATAAGGACCTGCTGCAAATGCAGATGCAGCCCATGCTCTGCATGACAGTAAAGGACCAGCCCCTTGCAGCCCTCCTGCAAACATTGTCGCCATAAAACCTTTGGTCTCTGAGCAGCATGGGTTACTTTACCTTGTGGTGGGATTCTAGGTAATTTGCTTTTATTAAAGGAACTGATGCAAGGGAGATATCGACGCTGATACCTTCATCCCGGACAAAATTTTCTGCAGGAAGACAACACCAAAACCTCACACCAGAATGTTACTGTGGGCACAGCATGTGGTAGTCACTTTTAGGACTTGCTGCAGAAGGTGATTGGAAGTTACAAAAGGACTCAGAGATGACTCTTCATCAGAGACTGTAGTGACAGGACAATGGACAATGGGTTTAAACTTAAACAGGGGAGATTTAGGTATAATGAAGAAATTTTTTACTGTGGGAGTGCTGAGACATTGGAACAAGATGCCCTAGGAAGTTATGAATGCCCCGTCCCTGGCAGTGTCCAAGGTCAGGTTGGATGGGGCTTGGAGCAACCTGGTCTGGTGGAAGGTGTCCCTGCCTGTGGCAGGAGGTTGGAACGGGATGAGCTTTAAGGTCTTTTCCAAACCAAAGCATTCTAGGATTCTATGATAGTGCTAAGGGATCGCACTGCTTTGGGTGCTAGTGCTGGATCCTGCTACTGCCCAATGACTCCCTTGGAAATGGTGGGAACTACTACATTCCTTTTTTTTTTTTTCTTTTTCCATTCCATATCCTTTTCCCTGGTATTTGGAACTGGGAACCATGAAAATATCATCAGCAGGTATATACAGATGCTGTAATATCTCAGACTCAATACTCCAATGCATGTTCCTGTGCTAGCCAACATCAGTCCTTCTGATAGAACCTCTATCTTCTGATAGAACCTCTAACAGTCCTTCTGTAGAACCTCTTCAGGTTCTACACCTCTGGTCATTACCTGATGAAGGAGAAACACCTCATTCATGAACTGAGGTATTTCATGTCTTTCAACCAGTGGAATCACCCTTAAAAATCAACCTGATACAGAAAAATTCAAACCAGATCTTCACTAAGGTTTACTTAGCCTTTGCCTGAGGGCTTGGGGTTCCACATATAGTTTCAAAGGATTTTTTTGATGGATGTAGCTACTGCCTTGCTGGGGCTCAAGCATTAAAAGTTGCATATAAAAAAGAAAGCAGAAAACCCAAAGATATTTACCTGCTAAATCATGTACAAAATTTGCCAGCACCTGGGCAAGAAAATTGATTTCATTGCACACCTGCAAGAGGAAAAGGAGGGGGTTAGGACTTTGGGTTGTGGAGCAGAGCTGGGCCTCATGGTGAGACCTGGGGGCTGTTCTTCAGTCTGGCACCATCCGAGATTCCAACATCAGTAGAACCTCTGGCCCCATACAAGCTAGGGTGAGGGCAGGTTTTCTGGATTCTATTTGTTTGCCTTATTTTTGCACACACTAAAATGCTATTGCTATTATGTTGTGTGCATACGTGTGCGGAGGAGTGTGTAGCAAACTGACCTTTCCTCTATCCACAGGCAGTGTCTGATCTTACCTCACTCTTGAGAACAAACTTCAAAGTGAAGGAGATGAAATCTGTGAAGAGCTGCTTCAGCCAGCCCGGTCTGCATGGAACATGAGCATGATCAGGGATCACCCAGCAGTCCCCATGGTGGGTGTCACTTGGGCTGAAGCACATGGGGACCAGCAGCCAGGCAAGTGAAGCCTGATTTTGAAGGGGGACAGACTCACTCCTTGTCTCCTTGCAGGTGAAGTGTGAGTTTGTGGAAAGTCAGGTAGCAGTCTGAGGCATCGGCCGCCACTTGGTCCTTCTGGCACACTGCATGGGATGAAAGAAAAAGAATAGGTAATTCACTACCAAGACAAAGAGGATGAGTGCACTTTGTGGACCTGGAGCAGGGCATCACTGCAGAGGGGCAGCCAGTGTCCCCCACACATCCCAGGCCAAGTTTCCAAAAGATTCAGGCAAAGCTGAGCCTAATGAGGCTACCTTGGACTTGGATGGAGGGTTTCTGCTCGGAAGCTCCAGCTGAGCTAGTTTACCAAGCACCCTTCTTCGCACTTCATTTGCTCCTTTGTTGTCTCTTAACAGCGCCCAAGAGAACCTGGGCGGTATGTATAAGCCACAGACCAGAGCAGGGAGGGAATTACATTGTAGTGCAAAACATTAGGAAATTGCAGTATACTGGCATCGGGAGACCTTCATGCTGCTCTCCCCCTAGACCTTACCAGGAAAATGTATTTTGAGGCCCATGTGAAAACCCACATCCCTCTCATCCTTTATGGAAGTTTGTCTCTACCTCATTCTAGCCTAGAACTACTGACTTTCTAGAGGAACAGGCTTTGCAGAATTGTTTTATACCACTTTCTTCTGCTTGATCCATTAAAACTATGAGTTCTTTGAGGGCACGTGGTCTCCTGTCCCGTGTGCACAAGGTGCCAGAGACCCATTTGGGGCTCCAGCTGCCACCCAGTACCCACAGAGGTGAGCAGAGCCAGACGCCCAGTCCTTCCTGTGACTCTGGAGGAAGCACACACACCAAGACCCTTGCAGCCTGCGATGCCCAGCTGCTACTTACTCAGCTTAATGTTTATCTGGAGGTCAATGGAAGACTCGATTTCAAAATCAACTGAATGAAAAAGCTGGAAACTGTAATAACAAAAGAGAGAACATTTAGCAACATGAATGCTAAATGGGATGCATCTTCTCCCTGATCCCCGACAGGCATAGAGTGGGTTTTATGACACTTTTCACATCAGTCACATTAGTGTAAAACTCCAGCATGCAGCAGCACATTCAGATACTCTGGCTTTAAATCATTGCAAACCACTGCCTCCTCACTCAGGAGACCAGGAGCATTAAACTCCTTTTTTCCGACACTCAAAGTATGTAGAGCAGAGAAGAGGAGGGAAGAACTTGTATGCTTTGGCCATTTGTGTCCTCACACGGGGGTGATGGTAAGGACAGAAAAGCAGAAAGCAGGGAGTGAAGGGCAGTGATAGGGCTAAGCAACACTGCTAGTGTATAAAACCTTTTCTCATCTTGACAGTAAGCAGCACTGCTATTCAAGAGAGCTAGAGGAGCTCAGCCACATGAGAGGGGGCCATGGTACCCAGTAGCAGCCAGCCCCCTGGTACTTACAACCAGGCCCCAGCATAGCCATAGTTCAGGGTCCCTTTGAAGAAGGCTGTCACATTTTTAATGGCAATGTGAATGGCATCGTTCTCCTTGAGCTCCACCTCACTCTGCTCGATGGACAAGTCATTTACCTGTATGCTGGAAACAACAAAAACACGGTTTGTCACCAACCCCAAGACTGCTTCCTGTGACCAGGCGAGGCAGGTTTGCCAATGAGGACTCGGGGTCCCGAAGGGGTCACTGCCAACCCTCGGGAGCTTTCGCAAGTAACAGGGGCAGTGCCACGCACAAGGACGACAGTGATTTTGCTCAGCGTCGGCGCACTGCTGCTCCCTGGTGATGGTCAGGGGTGAGGCACGGGGAATGCTTTAGACCGGAAACGGAGCACTGCGCTGCAGAAACAGCCGTTTTCGGAGAATCCCAGACTGGTTTGTGTTGGGAGGGCCTTTAAAGCTCATTCAGTTCCAACCCCGTGCCACGGGCAGGGACACCTTCCACTAGACCAGGTTGCTCCAAGCCCCGTCCAACCTGGCCTTGAACACTGCCAGGGATGGTGCAGCCACAGCTTCTCTGGGCAGCCTGTGCCAGGGCCTCAGCACGCTCACAAGGAAGAACTTCTGCCTAAGATCCCATCTCAGCCTTCTTATGTCAGGTTAAAGTCATTCCCCCTTGTCCTGTCCCTACAGGCCCTTATCCAAAGCCCCTCTCCAGGTTTCCTGTAGCCCCTTTAGGCGCTGGAGCTGCTCTAAGGTCACCCAGGAGCAGGTGCTGTCCAGCCTGAACAAGCCCAGCTCTCTCAGCATGTTTCATTGCAGTGCTCTCTGTTCACCGCAGACACAGCAGGAAATCCATCCTGTGTTTGCACTATTGCATTTGTTAGCCCAAATAATACATCAGCAGCCTAAACCTCAAAGTCCAAATTGTCGGCAAGGCACAGATCAGAAAGTGGATCTGTCCCCGTTCATACCTTTGCTTTCACCAGGAATTGCTGGAGCAAAGATCCCCCCAAGGTCAGTTCTTGTTCCCCTCTGTCAGCCCACACCTCCCCTGGCATGAGGACGCAGAGACACTCACTTGGTCAGCCCATAAGCCACCTTGCCAAGGAGCCGCACGGATCTTTCCCCGGTGATATTTGGGAACTTGGCATTTCTGAAAGCTGCTTGAATGACCTGTGCTGTTTCCTGGTTCACTGTTGGAAGAAAAGGGCAAAGATACCAAACTGCAACCTGTCCTGGCTGCAAAGGTGAGTCAGCACCCTGTGTTAAAGCTCTACAGGAGAGTTTCAATCAAGGCATTCCCATTAGATTAAGGAAGCACTAGGAGTAGTTTCAGAGCATACTAAACACAGAAACAACTTCAAACCTGACTTTAAGAGCTCGTGGAAGCTGGCGACAGCCACATGTAGGAGGGCCAGTCACCAGCCAGACTGTTCCCAGGGAATCACACACCTCATTCACACCTTAGCGCGGACTTTGGAAAGGTGGAAGGTCTCTCATCCTTACACTGCACAAACTGTTGACTTTTTCACCCTGGTGCTTTGCTCTGTTGCTGCTTGCTTGTATAGCAGCCAGCTGTTGGGTCTCCAAAGGAAAACTTCTGAGATTCAAGTTTCTGTACCCATTTTTCTAATGCTACTCAGCCGATTCCAGCCTTGGCATCAGGCACAAGTCTGTACTGGACTTTTTCCTTGCAGAAATATCATCTCTGAGTTTGGCCGAGCATCCTCCCCTGCATGTTGCACTGCTGGAGGGAATAGGACAGAGCTGCTCCCACCCTTTACACAGCACTGATTATTCTTCTTCCACCTGCAGAGCCTCCAGAGCCTTGTACAGAAACCTCAGTAGCAGAGAACCCTTGTTTTCCCCCCTCCTGAGCTCCCACCCCAAGTGAAGTGAGAAACCAAACACACATTTGCTCTAGGTCTTCCATCACAGCAGCCCCCAGTGACTAACACTGCTAAAGTTTTGGGCTGTGGAGAGGGATTCAGGATTATTTTCTATCTCCTTTGAGAAGTTGTGCCTATTGAGTTCAGGTGCCCATGCTTTAACCAGTGCTCCCAGGCAGGTATTAATATATCTTATGGGATAATCAGCTTCCACCAGAGCCAGGTAAGCAAGAAACACACTCCCTTGACTGCTCTATCACTAACTTGCAGTTGGGAGTGGGGAAGCGCAGCAGGTACTTACACAGCAATGCCGCGGACTTGGTCATCCTGCAGACGATCCCTGTGACACTGTAAGGGAAGGGCCCAAACTCACAGGCTGCTGACAACTGGATGAGCACTAGAAAGATCCTGAAGATCCTCAGCCTCATCCTTCCAAGCCCAGAGCTTCAGTCAGAGCAGAGAGTGCTGATGAGATCAACTGCTTCTTGACTGTGGCACAGGCTGCTTTCATATCTCCGAGCAGTGCTCATCTGAAGCAGGACATGACTTGCTTCCTCCAGTTATCAAAACTCATCACACATTTCCTAATCTTCCTATAGTTTCCTTAACACTCTTCAAGTCACATTGCCTTCCTCCCACAGCAGGCACTTGGGCTGCAGGACTTGGTGCTCCTGCCAAGACTGTTTTAACTCAGGACATGCACTCATCAAAGCAAGCAAAGAAAGCTGCAGGGGGATGTAGATTAGAAGGGGATAAAGTCAAGGGAGCAGCCTCATGCTCTGCCTCCAGCCAGTTCATCATTTGCTCTTCACACAAAATATTCTGTGTTTTGCATTCCTGCAGTAACTTCGCAGAATCCCAGGCTGGTTTGGGTTGGAAGAAACCTCAAAGCTCATCCATTTCCAGCCCCTGCCACGGGCAGGAACACCTTCTACTAGACCAGGTTGCTCCAAACCCCGTCCAACCTGTCCTTGAACATTGCCAGGGATGGGGCAGCCACAGCTTCTCTGGGCAGCCTGTGCCAGGGCCTCAGCACTCCCACAGGGAAGAACTTTTTTTCCCCAGCAAAGCCCTGTTTGAATGGTATCTCTGGTATTCACTGCTTCCCCTTCCACTGATTTCCTTTCCACTGTGAGGAAACTGAGGCATGCTCCTGGGAAGGGGTCTCCTCCTGCTACTACGGCTGGGTTGAGTGCTCATATCCAATATCTCTGGAGAGCCTCAGAACCCCAGGACTTGGGAGCTGTCTGCCTCTTGGCTGGATTTGTGGGCCATCTTTGGTTTGGCATATTCAGGATGGAGAAGAACCCACTAAGCTGGAGCCTTCCATGCATCTAGCCTCTCAGCTGCTTCTTAGAGACATTAGAAACCAGGTTTACATGCACTCCTCACTCACCCACCATGCCTCAGTGCCCTCTTTTCTCCCAGAGCAAGCTGCAGAACAAAACAGGGCGAGCTCATTTCATAAAGAAGACTTGAGCAGCGCCACTCAGCCAGCAAGGACCGAAGAAGGAAGGGTGAGACCTTGCAGCGCTGCAGGGCACACCTGAGCGCTGAGCTACACGAGGTGCCAGCCGCCCTCCCCTCCCTCGCAGGCGCTCCCCGCTCCCCGCTCTGGGCGCGGACGCTTCCTCCGGCCCCGCTCTCCGGTCCCCACCCTGCTGCGCCGCCTGCGTCCGGAGTTGAGACGTGAACGGCCTCAGGTACCCGCGGGGCACTCGCGGCCACTGACCTGCCCGGCGGCTGCGCAACTCCATCCGGCAAGCGGCCCGGGACAGGCAGCCCACGGCCGGACCGTGCTGGACAGTCAGGGAACAAGGACGTTTGACAAGGGCCTGTAAGGACAGGACCAGGGGGGATGGCTTTAACCTGACAGAGAAGACACTGAGATGGGATCTTGGGCAGAAGTTCTTCCCTGTGAGGGTGCTGAGGCCCTGGCACAGAGTGCCCAGAGAAGCTGTGGCTGCCCCATCCCTGGCAGTATTCAAGGCCAGGTTGGACGGGGCTTGGAGCAACCTGGTCTGGTGGAAAGTGTCCCTGCCTGTGGCAGGGGGCTGGAACCAGGATGGGATTTCTATAACAACTTAGTATTTGGAAGCATGTATAAAGGTAGTGGGTGCCTGACCAGCAGAGCTTCCACAGGGCAGCCCTCTGCTATCAGCTCCGTTACTGTGGCATCCTCACAGCCCTTGCTAAGAGGCCACTTTTCAGGGAAGCTGCAAAGGGCAGACCTGGTAAAAAAATAGTGCAGTTCTAGAGGCTTTAACCCTGTAACAACTCTGTCTTCTACTCTTCTTCAGCTGAAGGCTTCCACATGCCCAGCCCTCCCCATAGATCACAGTTTAAGTGATGTGCAGTGGCCAAGAGCTGGGGTCACAGTAGGCATGGGTGCCACCAGCACTGAGCCAGTGTGGCACTTAAGTTGGCAGAGACAGGGTGCTGCTGGGTGTCACACAAGCACATCTGCCAGCATCCTTAGCACCAGTGATGATAATACAAACTCAGGTGTGCTGTGAAGTTTGAGTTTTATTGGAACAGATCTAGAGGAGACACTGCAGCAGGGAAGTAGCCCCACCGAGGCTGGTCTGTGCCACTGTAAATGAAAGCAGAGCAGGGCCCAGGAAGACACAGCCACCCCCTTGCTCAGAGCAGCAATTCATACCAGCATGAAGGCCAGGGAGAACCAGAGCAGTCTCGTACAGGGGTGTTTGTCACTGATGTCTCAGGGTAGATACAGGCAGAAAGATCGAGAACCCAGACCCAGTGTGCTGGTCTTGATAGATGCAGTGCATTGACAGGCCCTTACAGGCCAGCTTCCTTGCCCCATCACCACTTGGGAAGCTGCTGCTGGGATGACCCAAACTGAGAGCAAGGGAGGACAGGGAACTGCAGGGCATTGACCTCCAGGGGGAACAGGAAGGCTGAGGACTTCCTGCCTACAATAACAAAAGCATGTAGAACATGGAGATGCTACAAGAACCCATGCACTGGAGTAACCAGGCAGAGGTGAGGGCAGTAGGGACAGAGCAGCCTCCTCCTCCCAGTGCAAGGTCAGGTCAGTAGGAGACAGATCAGATTTAAAAGCTAGAATAGATAGAAAGGTTAAATTCAGCTAGCAGGAGGCAGGGTAGGCTTGAAATGCCAGAGAAAGTTAAAACGGTCAAGCTGGTGCAGAATGCTTGCAAAGGGGACACCGGAAGATGTTTTGATAAGTATTTGCTGTGTAAGGCTTTATCTGAAGGCCGTACACACACACCATGTGCTCATCCTCTTGCTGGGGATCATCCTGTAACTGGGATTGTTTTTCCCCACACTGTCCGGAGCAGAGGTACATCACAGCACCATCGATCTTCATGCTGCATTGACCCCAAACACTCAGTGTTACCCTGCAGCTGCTTCCTGCAATAGCCTCCAGGTACGGCACTGCCTTCTGCTCCGTCAGCAGGACAGGCCCAGTACCACGCCAGGCTCAGGCTGCAGCTCAACCCTGGGTGGCAGGAAGGCAAGTCCAAAGCTCTCATCTCCTCTCATCTCACCCCTGAATCCAGTGCTCTTGAGGCCCTGATCAGTCCCATGGAGACCACAGCCACATGCCCTGTGTTGTCCTTGCCAAACACCAGCAGCGGAGATCCTGAGTTGAAGAGACCCAACGTTGAGGATGGCTTATTTCTCACAGTTAAAAATATTACAACCGCAACAGCTTGGATGGCAGACAGCAAATAAACTCAAACTCCTATTTGTGAATGGTGAGATTTTAACAGGCTCTTACCTGGGAAGTAAACCACCCATGAGGCTTTTGTGAACAATGAAGTCTCACATGGCTTTCTACAGAATTCTCCTGAAACCAACCCAATTTCTTCTCTTCCCTGCCAGTATCAGCTGTAACAATCTCCAAAACCCATAAAAATAAACTAGCAGGCACAGGCCAGCTCAGGCTTTCCAACTCTGAGTCTGCCCAGGGCAGCAGGGTTAGAGCCTGGAAGAGCAGTGGCTATTTCTGCACTGCCAGAAATTGAACAGCAGGAAATACAATTTTCAGTGCTAATAGAAGAAAACTGAGAGGTCCTTCTGCAGCGCAGGCCACCAAGCAGACACAAGATATGGGCCTAGGAGCAGCACATCCCAACATTTCCCAACTCTCCTGGACAGGCAGCTAAGCATTAACTGACTTCTAGTTCCTCCCTGGAAGTTTGTGACCCTGGCTGAGCACCAGGTGTGGGTTACCTCTATGATATCCCTCAATGTGATATCCAAGCAACAGAAATACAAGCAGACATTTCAAGAGCTATTCTTAGGAAGCACAGGCTGGGATGCAGTGATGGAGTTGCAGTTGGCATGTTTGGTAACTTGACTGGGGAAAAGGGGCAGACAGACACCTTCCCCCTTCACATCCCCCCCAGCTTATCTGCTCAGCAGCAACCTCATTCTCATGAGATCTATGCTCCACAAGTTGAGGACATAAGCATGCCTTTGGTGACAAACAGGACTTCAGCGACTTCTTCACTAGGAAGTCTGTTAGAAGTTTCTGCAGAGACAAAAGATGCCTGAGAAGACAAACTAGACTGCACATGTCTCCTTTGGCTCTTCCAGGACAGAAATCTGCTCTCACCAGGGGGAATTCACAGCAGCAGAATCACACAGCTTGAAGTGTGGCCAAACCAAACCCAGCTTCCTAAGCCCACAGCCTTGAGGCCCTTTGCCTTCTTCACAATTTGTGTCACAGCACAAGGTCATTACTCCTGGAAAATCAGTTTGGGATTCCTATGCTCTTTCAGCAGCCTTGCTCTTGAAGTTTCAAGGCTCAAATCACTTGCACAGGTTGCCCAGAGAAGCTGTGGCTGCCCCATCCCTGCCAGGCTGGACAGGGCTTGGAGCAACCTGCTCTAGTGGAAGGTGCCTCTGCCCATGGCAGGGGTTTGGAACTCGATGAGCTTTAAGGTCCCTTTCAACTCAAACCATTCTATGATTCTGGTGTCTGGCCTAAATTTAGTCAACTAACTCAAGGCCATGCTCCTGTCTCACCCCAGCAGGCACGCAGGCCATCTCCCCTTCCTCACCATCACTATTTACATACCCCTCAGTTCCCATTGCCCTTCACCTAGACTGAGCTGCCTCCATCCCCCTCCACCACTCTCCCACCTCAGCCATCCCCACTTGTTCCCAGGTTGTGTCAGGCAAAGCCAAGGGATCCCTGGTGAGGGATTAGCAGCAATTAGGACCACACCACACTCACAGCTCCATATACCAACAGGCTAGCCCAGTCACTGGTACCAGTGCCCTCAGCCAAGCTCTGCTCTCATTCAGTGCTCCTGCCAGGATGCAGCAGAATTACACAGCAGTTACTCACTTGATCCACTCAGTGCCCCTGGTGTACTCCCCTCCACCCCACAGATGCATTTCACTAAGCCATCCAGGAAATGTTCTCCAAGGGCCAGGAACCTTGCCACTGCCTCCAGCAGCATTAGCTACCCTTAATTAGTTTTCTAGCTAATTTTAAACCAACCTGCCTACCTGTGGGAGCATGAAAAGCCTCAAAACAAGAAGAGATGTTTTGCTGTCTCTGGTAAAGTTCACAAGTAATCCAGCACTTGGTGCTTGTTGCCTAAACCACACCAAACTTATTCAGCTCTGGCTGCCAAGAAACTGGCAGATTTCCTTCAGGCCCACACACCTCAGTTGATTCGGGCACTTTGAGACACCTGAGTGATTCGATACATGTGGAAGCATTCCTTTCAGTTAAGGGACATGTGAGCAATCCAGCCTTTGACTTAGCCTCACTCTAGTTGTGAGCA
>JANRGW010016526.1:0-15507 GCA_024733675.1 Psilopsiagon aymara | reverse complement strand
GATTGTATATGAGGAAGAAATTCCTTACTGTGAGGGTGGTGAGGCACTGGAATGGGTTGCCCAGGGAAGTGGTGAATGCTCCATCCCTGGTGGTGTTCAAAGCCAGGCTGGACACAGCCTTGGGTGTTATGGTTTAGTGTGAGGCATCCCTGCCCATGTCAGGGGGGTTGGATCTAGATGATCTTTAGGTCTTTTCCAATCCTAACTATTCTATGATTCTATGATCATGCAATGCCAAGATACGTATGCCTACAGCACAATGCCAACACAGAGATATAAATGCTTTCTTTGATGAAATTACCATTCTGTGCTAAGATTTAGCCTAAAATTGGCATTTGGAAGCACACCAAACGATAAGATTGCTTCAGAATCCAGGAAGTTGAATAAAAACCCCAAAATTGTAAATACTGTATGTGCAGTGAGTAGTTTGGCGTATTTCTTCATAAGATACACAAAGTTAAGAAAACGGGGGGGGGTTATCCCTTGGGTAATGGATCATAATTTTCATACCTCTTTAGTCTCTCTTTTTTCTTCACAGATATGTTTGTTCTCTGATACAGGAATGGTAAACAGAAAAAAAATAGTGTATACTACTATTTTCCATTTTTTTATACCAGAAAAAAATTAATAATAACGTGCTCTTTTGGGCCACATTCCACTTAAATTTTGACTTTTTCATAATGGCAAGATTCAAAGGATTTGGAAATTTTCTCTTTAGTAGCTTAGTGATCCTGTTTTAATGAAAAAACAGAAACTGTGTTTTGTGCCCAATATGCTATATGCATTTGATATTTTCAGGAAATCCGTACATAAAATATTTGTATGAAAATGTGGTTTACTACAGTGTTTTCTTTGTGGCTTCTTGATTTTACAGCTGTTTGTATATGTTTACAGAAAACATATTTGGGAAGAAAAGAAAAACACCTTAACTTGACAAGACTTTCTTCATCAGTGTTCACAATTGCAATTACAATTTCTTTTCACACAAACAATCACAAAGACAATGTGATTGTCTTGAAAACAATCACAAAGACTCAGCCACCTTCTTTCATGAGGTGTAATATCTTACTCTGTGGCTCACAGCAGTAGCATCCAATCAGTAAGTTACTACTCTGTATTGAATTTACACTGTACTTCTTGGACAACTGTTTCTGCTTTCCAGGCTATTTCTTATAGTTAGTTTCTTTGGTTTAGAGACCAAAAGATTAATTTTTTGGAGGTCTTATTTACCCCAGTTGCCACTGCAAATGCAGATGGGAAAAACAAGGATTTTACAGAGGACTTAACCTCTCCACAGGGTAGGCAAAGGTGTCCAGAAAAAACGTAGTGGAGGCTCCTTTGAGCTGGTACCAGAGGGTCTCTGGCCAAATATGTAGTGATGAAACCAGAAGCCTACTATGGCCTTAGCACCACCTTCCAGACTATGTAAAGAGAATGTATATATATATCCATATATAGCAGTGATAGAAAAAATGCCTGAAGTATAAAAATATTCATATACGATAGTCAGCCTTTATCCTGCATAAATCATGCAAAAATGATGTGTTTCATAAGAAAGTGTCTATGTCCCACGGGGAAAGAGGGGTTTCACAATTCAGGAGATGCATAAGTTTTATTTGTTTCTTATGCAGCAAAGCTCCAATTTCACAGGTTCAAAATATATTTTTGAGCCAAAGGAAAGGCACACCTGTTTTATTTACATTAATATTGACTGTCTTCATCTGAATGTAGAAATAGTGGTCTAATTAGCACTGCACTGATTGTTGGTCTGCAGTGGGTTGACCCTGGCTGGAAAATAGGTGCCCATCAAAGCCACTCTATCACTCCCCTTCTCAGCAGGACAATGGAGAGAAAATACAAGGAAAGACTTAAGGGTCAGTATAAAGACAGGGTGATCAGTCAACAACTATTTTCATAGGAAAACAGACTTGGGGAAAATTGATGTGAATAACTGCCAATCAAGTCAGAGTAGAATAATAAGAAAAACAAATCTTAAAACATCTTTTCCCCAGCCTTCCTTTCTTCCTGGGCTTTACTTTACTCACAGATTCTTTACCTTCTGCCTCTGAGTGGCACAGGGGGATGTGCAATGGGAGTTCTGGTCACTTCATCACATGGTGTCTCTATTGTTCTTTCATCCTCAGGGGCAGGAATCCTCATACTCCTTCCCTGCTCCAGCGTGAATCCCTTCCGTGGGTGCAGTCCTTCAAGAACAGGCTGCTCCAGCGTGGGTTTCCCACGGGGTCACAAGTCCTACAGCAAACCTGCTCCAGTGCGGGCTCTTCTCTCCATGGGATCACAGGTCCCGCCAGGAGTCTGCTTCAGCATGGGCTGCCCACAGGTTCACAGCCTCCTTCAGGCACCCTCCTGCTCTGGCTTGGGGACCTCCATGGGTTGTAGGGGATATCTGCTCAACCATGGACCTCCATGCGCTGCAGGTGGAGAACTGCTTCCCCATGGACCTCCATGGGCTGCAGGGGGTTATCTGCTCCACCATGGACCACCAGGGACTGCAGGGGCACAGCTGTCTCACCATGGTCTGCACCAGGGGCTGCAGAGGAATCTCTGCTCTGGTGCCTGGAGCACCTCCTCCCCTCTTTCTTCACTGACCTGGGTGTCTGCCGAGCTGCTTCTCTCACATGTTCTCACTTCTGTCTTCAGCTCCAAATGCTGTTGTGCAATTTTTTTTTTTTTTTTCCCCACTTCTTAACTATGTTATCCCAGAGGCACTACCACCATTGCTGATGGGCTCAGCCCTGGCCAGCAGCAGGTCCAACTTGAAGATGGCTGGCAGCTTCAGACACAGGAGAAGCTTCCAGCAGCTTCTCACAGAAGCCACCCCTATAGCTCCCTACCCCTACAAAAACCTGGCTGTGAAAACCCAACACAGTGTCACAGGAATTTTTGGTAGGGAACACTTTTAGCACTCATAATTGAGCATGATGACATTTATCATATAATGGTATTATTACACTTAAACAAGCAAATAGCTGATAAATAAACATTGATTTTTTAATTTTTTATTTATTTTTTTTTTAGAACACATACATTGAAAAGCCATGGAGAGCATGTTATACATTGACAGAATCAGGTCTGGCACTGTTTAGTTTGGCAGGGCTGTGCCTGTGTACTTCAGAAGGAAATGCCATTGGTATTGTTTCATTCAATTTTAACAATATTTTTATAAAGAAGAAGAAGAAGGACATAAATAAAAGACTATTATTTACTATTATTTGAATAATATTGCTAAGAACAACATGTAATGGGACTGATCATAGCCTTTTTATTAGCGCATATTTCAGAGATATCCCAAATTATCTTTTAGTTGGTTTCCTTATTAATTCAGCTAGAGAAGACACATCATTACAAGATTAAAATGGCATTATTATTGCTGGGTGATATGAAGCTTTCTGGAAACAATAGTTGTTGTGACAACAATCACTGAAAAAGAAAATTAAATATGTCCAAAAATACTACTGATAAGGCTGTAGTCAGAATTCGCTTTTTAATCTACATTTTAACAAGTAAGTGTTTTTTTCTTTCATGTTGCTAAATCATATAAATATTAGACTAAATTGCACCAACATTACTGCATTACTGCAGTGCTTTACTTACATGAAAGTAGGAAATATTTACTAATTTTTCCAAATATGGCATATCAGATGACTCTTGGAAATACTTATCCACATGATTCATGAAAAAGAAAGTTATTTCCAGCAGGTAATAACAAAACAGACAAAGAAATATTTTGCAATGCAAATATAAAGGATAAAAAACAAACACTTCCATCAGACTGACTGTAAAATCATAAGACTGCAGAGTATGATATGCATTAAGCATAATTATATACAAATGAATACTTTGAAAATGAACATCAAAAGTGTGTTTATATTGCAGTGAAATTAGGCACATGTCCCAGTTAATATTAATAACTTCCTTGTTATATGAGTGTGTTTTCATTTTAAGAGCATTTTTATCATGTAGTCTTTCCCACTGAGTTGGATATTCTGTTACAGTTCTCACACCAAAAAAATATGAATAGACCACTGCTGTGGGTAAAGAAGCCTTCCTGGCTTATCTGCCACTGATACTTCTAAATGGGGTATTACAGAATCATATATTATACATATTATACAAGATCCTTTTATATGCACTGTTCTAAGTGATAGCACCCATACAATTTGGGGAATAAACATGTCAGAAAATGGAATAAAAGAAATCATTGGGACAGTGGAATAGAAGTTGAAAGTACTGAGGAAAATTATGGAGGAAAGATGCTCTATGATACAGAAAGCTTGGCCTGAAACACTAACAAGCCATTCACAAAGTATTTTTTTTAAATTATTATTAATTTAAATTATATATTTAAACAGGAAAAAAAACCCTGTGGGAATACACTGCCTAGCCACCTGAAAAAAGTGACTGCCTTGCTGAAGGGAGATCAGAGAAGCATCAAATGCAAGAATCTCAATAAGATTGTGAAATGTCAATTAATTCACCCTAGACTGGCTAAAATATATAGAGAGATACTGAGGCTGTGTTTTTAGAAAAAGCCAATGATTCTTAGACAACTAATAATTCCTAGGCCAAGCTATACAAGAAATCCCTGAGGAGAAATAATTCTTTTGGTCCTGAGACAGTCCATAGGAAAATGTCATAAAGCTATTGTCAAAGAGTCACTCTGGCATAGTTGATACAACATGCTTGATCTCAACAGTTTTGTGTAAATAAGAAGACCTGAAAAATACTCTACTGTCATGTGATATTTAAAAAGGCAATAACATGAAAGTGAGAAAGCTACTTTAAAAGAAACTGAAAAAAGCAGCTAAAAAAGGTAAAATCTTCACTGGAAGTTATAGAATAATTTTGGAGCCTCATCTTGGAGGTGTAATACAAATGCACGTGTTTTCAAAGAAGATTTTAGAAAGAACAGAAGAAAGTCATCGTGGACAAACAGCAGAGTATGGAAGTCTATTAGAAACAAAAAAAGCATCTTTCAAAAACCTGAAGTTCAATCTGAATAAAGAAACCAAAAAAAGACATGAAATTTGGTAGCTTAAATGTCTTATTAGAAACAGAAAGTCTGTCAGGTATGATGAACAGTCAAGGCATAAAATGAGTGCTTGGATGAGATGATGAAATAGATGACAATACAGAAAAAGAACTAAACTTCTATTTTGAATCTCACTGCCTAAGGTAGGTGTTTGAAGATTTTTTTAAAGGCCAGAACTGTTTTTCACAGAAAACACAAATGAGAATATAAATATCAGATTTAAATATCAGGACTACAGCTTACAGGACAACTTGACAAAATTAATGATTTTAGATCACCAAAGCTAAACACATTTATCCAAGAGCCCTGCTGAAATTCGGTAAAAAAATGGCTGAACTCAGGACTGAGGTATGGAACTTCTAACAGCTGGACTTGATGATCTTAAAGGTCTTTTCCAACCTAGCTGATTCTGTGATTCCATGATTCACTTTTAAAATTGCCTACTACCAGAGGACAAGAAGGAGACGTCGTCTAGATATCAAGGGCACCACAGATCAATAAAGACTATACTCTGAATTAATCTTCTAGAAAATATAAAGAAGTTTGTAGCATCTACAGAGACTTTTAAGGAAACTTTTATGCCATGATATAAGAGGAAAGAGTCCAAAATGGGTAAATAACTCCATGTAAATTAGGAGGCTGTGGAAAAATGGTTATTTTTCACAAAGAGAAGTGACCAGTGGAGTTTTGAATAAACCGTCGTGAAAAGGAGGTGTGAAAAAATTTGCTGATCATGCTGACTTATTTTGGATCTTAAAAGAATAGTTAATAGTTGGCTGCAGAGAGTTGCAGAAGGACTATACAGCACTGAGGTCTTGGATGATGAACTGGAAGATGCAATTTAATGCAAAGAAATGTGAAGTGATGAGAAGATGGAAAAACCAACCTAACTTTACAGTGGGTTCTATAATGAGTTCTAAGATGACCATTACACTCAAGAATGAGCTTGTCAGTTTTAATTGTTTTACATAATTATAACGTCAGTGCTCAGTAAAAGGAAAGAAAACAAATATTACAAATTAACAGGTAAAACATAAAAAACAAGACCAAAAATGTAATTATGCTACTATATAAATCTCCAGCACACATGCACATGAATGTTATGTACATCTGACCCTCCAATCCTGAAGAAGATATTGCAGGAAGTCAGAAAAACTATACAAACAACCCAGCACAAAATGATGGCAGACTAAAGTCTATTCAAAAGTGTGCAACAGCTTCCAAGTGAGGAAATGCTAAAGAAAATAGGATGGTTTGAGCTAGACAGCACGAAGGGAGGTATGATGACATCTCTACGTTCAGAAGTGGTGCAGTATAGGGACCACTTTCCCTTCAGTCCTAGAACTATATGAAATCAAACAAAGTCAGGACGTAACAGGTTCAAATTAAGAATAAAAGGCTGATCGCCACACAGTATGTAAATTAGCTGTGGTAAGACCACAAAGTGGGGTCAAAGAAAGTGGGCCTCAAATATTTGTTTGGATTCAAAAGCATTGGAAGAAGATGAGGAAGAAAATGTAACTGGAGTCTGTGAGGAACAGAGATACAACTTCTACCTTCAAAAGTTTCCTAAGTGTGTAACTGTTGGGTGGGGTGTGAATGCACAGGGGAGTTTCACAATATACTTGTCATCTTCCTCCACTTTTTTCCAGGCATCTGCTTTTGCCTAGTGTCAGAGACAGGGCACGGGACCAGACAGGCTTTTGGTCTGATCTAACCCAGCTGTTCACATGTTCTTAGTGATAAAACTCACTGTTCTTCATTATGAAAAATAAAAATATTTGCATTTTTTTTGTTAAACTTTACACATAATAGCCAAGAGTGAATGCTAAACTTCTTTGCAAGTAAGCCTGAAAGTCACACTCTTGATCATGATATACTGAATGAAAAACAGTTCTGTAGTTTCTGTGTAGTTTCTACACAGTCCTGCTATATGTTAAGAGTACTAAAAGGGCTTAAAAATGTATTCATTGTTATGGAAATATTTAAAATGTAAGAAAGGTTTCTACAGTTGTTCTAAAGGTTTTCTCTTTTAAGGTATTTGCAGATCTGTTTTGATGAACAGTCAGTATGTTAAAAAAAAAAAAAAAAAAAGTGGAAAGAAACAAGCCAGTTACCTTTGCAGAAGCATTACTCTTTAACTTTGCAGAAGAGAGAAAAAGGTTTGTTATGTATTAAGTCTCTCATTCTAAGACATGAGGTTTAAGCAAGGTCAGGCTTCTATAGCACAGGTGCCAATTAGAAGCGATCAAGTTACTGCATCTTAATTAGTTACCGTTTATCTGTTGAACTTTAATAATTGTCTGCACGTGTGCTCTCATTCTGGAACAATTGTAATGCCAAATGCTTTCATTTAGGTCTGCCCATGTAGATATGCAGTTGTGTGACATTACCTACATACAGTCAGAAAATTTCTTTATAGAAAGTTTCAGAAAAGAGAAAATTTCTGCAAGCAAAACCAGCATATGTTTCTGATAATTCCTCATTTTAGTAAATCATGTTTCCTTTCATCTTTTGTGTTTGGTCAGATGACATTTCCCAGTGCAATATGGTAGCTTCCTTGATTTTTTTTAAGGAAAGGCATTGCACCAGATGATAAAAATTCAATTCAGTAGTCCTAGTGTAATGAGGCAAATGTTTCAAGGCATTACCCTATTACTCATATGAAACAAATCATATGCACAAATCAACATTTTCAAACTGATGATTTTTCTACAATTTTCCAATTGCATAAAAAGATCTACTTTTAAGTGACATTATTAAGGATGATTGTACATGAGAAAGAGGGGACTGTAATAAGGACAAAATTTGTGATAATGGAGGATTTTGATTACATAGTTAATGACTGGAAAACAGCTATGCAAACTCCAAAGAAGATAATATGAATTTATACTGCAAGAATGGATACTACTGAACTTGTTGAATTGTCTGTGTGAGAAGAAGCCATTCAGTCATAATTTCAGGGAATGAAACTGCACAGAAAATTTTGCATAAGGTTTGTAATATATGTAAAAAAATAAAATAATTGTAGAGCATGGGATATCTTGGCAATTAGTAAGGTTGGGTGGGCAATATTCTCCTGGAGAAGATCTTAGCTGCCTGTCACAGGCCAATGTTTTCTGGAAACGTTCTTGACTTCCAGATAACACCTTTAATATCTTCAACAAATATGCCCAGTAAAAGTAACTGCTTTCAAGTAATACCCTCTGGGTACTTGCAGCATGGACAGCAATAAAGTCCAGAAGTTTTTCTTTACCACTTGATGAGAAAGTAACTCAGAAAACTGCACTAGAAGGAAACAAATTAAGCCTCTTGGTTGACCCATAGTCTCCATTCTGCACCAAATCTCAGAAATACAAAGCACTACTGTCTGTAGAAAAAAAACTTTTTAGACACTGGAGAGAAATATCAAATAGGAATGTGCAAAGGAAAAGGTAAGGGTTGCCAGACATTATCTGGAAATCAAGGTTACACTAAACAGCAAATAGCAGAATAGTCAAGCCATCCTTACTACCAGCCACTGTCAATCACTGTCCCCCAGTTTAGATTTGAAAGCAAAAGGTGCTTTTGATTCTGCTTTAGGAATGTGAGGGCAAGGAGAATTGTCACAGAGATAAAAGGGATCTAGTCTCCAGCAGTGAAGGGGGAAGAGAATCAACTGCAAGTTATAGGATAGGTGTACTGTCATGGCTTGCTGGAGTGTTTTAGACTTGGCATGAATTCTGTATAATTTGACTTTGTATTTTATAGACTCTGTGAACCCAACAGCTTAAAAATGGCAAGTGTCACAATTGAAAATATTTATCCCTAGGTTTGGTTTCTCAGAACCTGTATTGAAATAAATCAGTGTACTTCAGATGTTTCTGGATTGGCACTTTCTTTTTGCTGATAAGAAGTCTGATGTGTGACATTTCCAAAGAGACTTTTTGTTTGCGTGTTGTCCCATGCAGAGGTGAGCACTCCTGATGAGCACTGGGAAATAATTTGAGAAATGGCTGCAGAGCCTGCAACTGAAATTCAACTCAGTGAAATCTAAACAGGGTGGAGGGCTACAGAGGTCAAATGTAGCTATGTAGTGCGTAAAGAGTAGAATGAGCAAATAATTGAAAAGCTTTTGAAAAATATATAAACAGTCTGGTCGAAAGACAGACTAAGGAGGGTTTATACAAATAAGCAGAAGAAAGTTAAAAGGATAATTAGAGGAGCAAAGAAGCAATATTGAATGTCAAGTTGTATGGAATATTTCAATTAAGGGCTCTTCAGCTATATCTATAATACAGACACAAGTTCAAAGGTTAAACTGTCCCATTAAAAACAATGATGGAGGACTGAAGACAGGGCACAAGGAAATGTGAATTTGTAAAATATTATTTGGCTTCTCTTATTACAGCTGAAGACGAAGATGGAAAACTGTTTGTGAGAAGAGTTGCCTATCTTAAAATATAGGTCAGCTCGTAATAAGGCACAGGTAAAACTGGAAGTAAATGAGCCATTTGGCTGCCATTGTACACTTCCCTGGTGTCACAAGGGGAGCTGTAGGAGATAAAGGAAATACACTCTAATTGGCTATAAATTAGGGAGGTTCTGCCTTATTACCAACATTTTTTTGTATGTAACCTTTATGCAAAGTAGCTATAGCTCTGGGGTAACACAAATACCTATACAATCATTTTCCTCAGTGCAGCTCATTGCAAGCTTTTATAAAGTGAAGTATTAGAAATTACCCGAGTTAGGGCAGATTAATACACCAGTACATATTGCCCAAAATCCAGGGGAGGGAACATATAATAAAAGAGCAGAATCAGTCCAAACATGTAGCGAAGAACTGTATGGAAAACTGTTGGAAAAACAGTTTCTTACAAAAATATACAGAAATATGTTTCCTCAGATCAGATACCAGCAGTGCAATAAAATACTAAAGCTTTGAGCTGGAAGAGTATCACAGCATTTAAATGAATATGCTAACCATCTCAATTTAAAAACTGTGAGTAAAATTCAGGCAGAGTATCATATTCAAAAGAACAGGAAATGTTCATACGGTATAAGTTTCAGAATAACACTACAGAACAAAAGCAGCATCCACATTATAATGAGATGAATTAGAATATTGCAACAGAGGCAAATAGGAATAGTATACAGTGCAAGCGCCTGAAAAGCCTTAAACAAATGTGAGGTTTCTGGGTGAAATATTTTTTTTAAAAAAGGAGTTCACCACCTTTTGTTTCCAGAATTCCCCTTTTACTATTCCCCTAAAGATGGGTGGACATTCAAATCACCTCTATTTACAACAGTGGAACTTTTGAGCTTTGGTGTTTTGAATATCTGGCAATTTGAATGCATCATCTTTCTTAACACCATTGTCTATAGTGAAAAGTAAGCCCTGTACTGCCTTGTGTAGCCTTGATTTGGCATTTTCACTTTTATTGCTTACAGGAAAGATTGGCTTGATCAGCCTCTCCTCTGTGACAGCTATTATCAGCTAAACCAATTTTCTTTCCTTGCTGCATCTCTTCTTTATACCTTTGCAGCAGTGGAATCTGGGAGCTAAACCATAGGAGAGAGGAGACCTTAGTTAGCAAAATGCTGGAAAGTTGTCCAGAAACCAATCTTCCCCTAATTGTAGGGGTTTAAACAGCTAAAATATCAGATACAGCTGTGAACAGGAGAAAGAGTAACAGTTTTTATGATTAACATGATAGAAAAACTTTCCATTAGCCAGTTTTGGGACCTTTAGGGTGATTTCTAGGGGTCTCTGAAAATAGGAAGCTTTTTGGCCATTTGGATTTTCTCTCTGTAAAAGATCGCAGATGAGGGGAGAACCATGTTAAGAATCTCAAGCCTCATTCTTGACTAAAACTCTTCATGTCTCAGATGCAATGCTAACGGATGTATTTCCACTTCCATCCTCACAGATTCACTATATTCATTGACAGCTCTACAACAAAATGAACCTGTTTCATCATGGGACTTAATCATTGCAATTTTCTCTTTAAAAAGCTCTCATCAGGTTTGTAACATCACTTCTGAATATAGGATCCCAACTATTGTGCTACTTTGATGAATTAGAATTATATTATGAGGGTTGGAATCATATGATCCTTATGTCCTTTCCAACCCTAACTATTCTATGATTCTGCTGTTCATCTTTTCCATACAGTAACTGCTCCTTAAACAGCTGATTTATTATAGAGTACCGCTGTGTTTTAAAACTCTTATTAATGTGGGCCCTGGCTCTGTTCTTGAATCTCATTTTGACAGGTATCTGAGCTGTGTGTATCTCCTATTATTTAAATACCATACTGTCATCCCCTTAGGTGATAAATGTCTTTTGCATTGTTTGTTTCAAATTTAAGGTGGTTCTAAATTATGTCACAATTTATATTTTTTTTTATAAGTTTATATTTATAAGTTCTTTAAAGTTAAAAATGACCCCATGGAATGAGAGAAAAGATATAAATAAATTGTTGTTATTAATATTACCATGGCAGCAATCCTGTTTGTTACTTCAGTACTTAGGATGCAAAGAGAAAACATAATCACCAATAACCTCTTATATATATTACACTTATTCAAAAAGTTTCTGTGTTTCAAAAAAATTCTCAATATGAAAAAAATATGCTAAAAGGTAAGACTTGAGGCTTAAATCAGATTAAAGCACAAATGTGCTTTTATCATAAGAAGAGAGGGGGAAAAAAGCCCTTGAATTATTTTCCTTTTTCTTGCTCCATATCTCAAGCCATTACTGCCAACCCATCAATGAAAACTGCATCATCTAGAAGCTAAAATTGCGAACACTACAAGTCATGTTGCAGTTGACATGAAAACAACCACTGCTGGCATATCTTGTATTTTTACAGCTGACTATTCTTTCCCTGACATTTTTAGTAAAGTTGAGCAATATCCAGATTCCAGCCTTGATACCAGTCGGCACAGCAACATTCATCTTAAGATGACATCTGTTGAGAATTTTTCAATAACTTAATGGTTATAAAGCATGTGAGGAGGGGGATAATAGAGGGATTATGACATAAAAATGCTAAAGCCCTTGTGGGGGAACTGCTGCACATAAAGTTTTGATTTGGTAATTCAAACTAATGCAGTTTGTAGTCCTCTAGAGAGAGGGCAATAATGGTGCACAATATGCTCTTAAACACTGATGCATAACACATTGTGCTAGAGCCAAAAGGCACTGTACAATATCATTATGGTGCAGAGAGAAGTAACAACTTTGGGAGTTGCTTTCACGGTGATCTGAATGCACAGGTAACAAACAGTGCTATTCTGCTTTCTATGCTCCTTAATATGTATCCTAGGAAAACATGGCAATTACTGTTAACATGGGAAAATGATAAAGCTAAGAGTACAAGGATCAGTGTCACACAGTACATATAGGCTTTTTTCTTTTTTTCCAGAAGATGGTTTGAGAAAGATTTAAATTTAGGATTGTTTGTCTTTGAAATATAATGTAATAAGTGATGTAAGGATTTGCACAAAGCTAGAAAATACAGACAAAATTAAAGACCTCTCTACTTGTAATGGACCAAGTTTACTATTACTAATATTTTATTAAGGATAAAAACCATGTAAACAGAAATTCTTAAAATGGAATAGAGAATTATTGTATAATTTATAAAAAACTTATAAAATGTTGTTCTGGGTTCAGCAGTAGCAGTCATTTTTCACCCAGGGCAAATGTATAAGAGATACACAATTTTTATCCTTCTGCCTTATTTATTGTTGTTGCAATTCATTTATTCAATTTACATTTCATGTGCCGTTGGATGTAAGGCGGAATATAGCATTTAAATGAGAACATAATTTTTTTATTACTTCTCTAGCACTTTTGTCAGTATGACTTTAAGGTGACAAAACTAATCTGTTTGAATGATAAATTGTCTGTACTAGGACAATGCAAAATAAATAAATAAAAGCTCCACCATACTGACTGATTTTTCAGCAAATGCATGCATAGATGAGTTTTCAGTTTATAAGGACGCTGTCAAGTTCGGATGACTCCATCATTTGCTTGCTGTAAATATATTAATTCTTATTTGGATTTTCTAATCTGAGTCAAAAGTTTAAGAAAAAGATTTTGTCATTTAAAATTCTTTTTCTCCTGAGAAATCCTTTCAGCTAAACAAGAACTTTTGTGATTTTTCATAAATGGTGGTTCATCTCACCTCCCTTTTGTCACCTGAAAATAATTTTTCTAGTACAAACTGATCTATTTGTCTCACCATACTTAATGTAACCAGCATATGTAAAAATGACAAACTATTGCATCCCAATTTGCTGCTACTCCAACTAGGTTGGGTTAATTGGCCTCTCAGAGTCCTGTCTCCCTTGACTGTCTCTAAAGAAGTAGCCCAGAAAACTAACTTAACTAATTCTGACTGACAAAGGTGGATGGAAATTCTGTCGTAACGACCCAGTAGAGAAGATGTGGAAAAAAAATGGAGAAAGAGATACACAGTCCTACATGCAGGTGTCTAGTGTCATTTTAGATAGTGAGAGTGAATTTCTTGGCTTTCTGCTGCTGGTCTAGACAGCTGTGACCTACCAGAAAGTCCTAGGACATAGCTACTATCCATATGCTGATGTACCAGGCAACTGAGGATGTGTAAAATAAATTATATTCTGCTGCTCCTCGTTTAACTCAGCACAGGTCTGTGGGTCCTCTGCAGCAAACGGGAAATAAGCCTTTTCTCAGCAAGAGATCAGGCTCTGAGGCTGTACCTAATTTTGAGTGTAATGTCTAGTACTATAGCTTGAGGGAGAGGCCAGTGGGTGCGCACCAGGGGAAACCCTGCACTTCATTGCGTATTCTCAGATCTCTGCTGGAGTAGAAATTGTTCCTCCTCCACTGTGCTCCTAAGCCATACAGGTCTATGAAAAAGCATATAATGACACATTGTACCCACGATACTCTTACTTTGTGTCAAGAGAAAGCTACGAAAAGGGGCTCAGATCTTCTCAGAGAGTTATTTCATAGAATCATAGAATCATAGAACAGTTAGGGTTGGAAAGGATATTAAGTTCATCTAGTTCCAACCCCCCTGCCATGGGCAGTGGCACCGCCCACTAAACCATGCCACCTAAGGCTCTGTCCAACCTGGCCTTGAACACCGTCAGGGATGGAGCATTCACAACTTCCCTGGGCAACCCATTCCAGTGCCTCACCACCCACACAGTAAAGAACTGTCTCCTTATATCCAATCTAAACTTCCTCTGTTTAAGTTTGAATCCATTACCCCTTGTCCTATCACAAGAGTTCCTAATGAAGAGTCCCTCCCCAGCATTCTTATAGGCCCCCTTCAGATACTGGAAGGCTGCTATGAGGTCTCCATGCAGCCTCAACTTTCTCAGCCTATCATCATATCGGAGGTGCTCCAGCCCCGATATTCTCATGGCCTTCTCTGGACTTGTTCCAACAGTCCCATGTGCTTTTTATGTTGAGGGCACAATACTTCAAGTGAGGTCTCTCAAGAGCAGAGGAGAGGGACAAGATCATGTCCCTTGACCTGCTTGCTGGTCATGCTCCTTTTGATGCAGCCCAGGATATGGTTGGCTTTCTGGGCTACAAGTTCACACTGCTGGCGCATGTTCAGTTTCTCATTACCAGCACCCAGAAGTCCTTCTGCGCAGGGCTGCTCTGAATCTCTTTTCTGCCCAACCTGTAGCTGTGCCTGGGATTGCACAGACCCAGATGTAGGACCTTGCTCTTGGCTTGGTTAAACTTCAACAGGTTGGCACCAGCCCACTTCACAAGCATGTCAAGGTCCCTTGGGATGGCACTCACTCCCTCCAGTGTATCAACTGAACCACATATAATGGTGTCATCGGCAAACTTGCTGAGAGCGCACTCAACCCCATTGTCCATGTCACCGACAAAGATGTTGAACAAGATTGGTCTCATCATCAGTCCCTGAGGGACACCACTTGTTACTGATCTCCAGCAGGACTTCGAGCCATTGAGCACAACTCTTTGTGTGCAGCCATTCAGCCAGTTCACCTGCCAAATTGATGCCTTTCCAACTTAGAGACAAGCATGTCGTCTGGGACAGTGTCGAGGGCTTTGCACAAGTCCAGATAGATGACATTAACTGCTCTAACCCTCTCCATCAGTTCCGTAGCCCAATCATAGATGGCCACCAGATTGGTCAGGCAGGATTTCCCCTTTGAGAAGCCATGCTGGCTGTCACCAAGCACCTCATTGTTTTTCAGGTGCCTCAGCATGACTTCCAGGAGAATCCGCTCCAAGATTTTGCCAGGCACAGAGGTGAGAATGACTGGTCTGTAGTTCCCCGGCTCATCCATTTTCACCTTCTTGAAAACAGGGGTTATATTTCCCTTTTTCCTGTCATCAGGAACTTCACTTGACTGCCATGATTTTTCAAATATGATGGACAGTGGCTTAGCAACTTCATTTGCCAGCTCCTTCAGGACCTGCAGAT
>JANRGW010016525.1:23788-46273 GCA_024733675.1 Psilopsiagon aymara | reverse complement strand
CCATGTCCTTTTTATGTTGAGGACACCAGAACTGCACACAATACTCCAAGTGAGGTCTCACGAGAGCAAAGTAGAGGTGCAGGATCAGCTCCCTCAACCTGAGGACCTCACACTCCTTTTGATGCAGCCCAGGATAAGGTTGGCTTTCTGGACTGCAAGCGCACACTGCCGGCTCATGTTCATTTTTCCTATATTAAGAGTCAAGAAAATCACATGCACATAGTGTAAAGGTTCCAACTTTAACTGCACTCTCATCCACAGAAGTCCCCAGGCCTTTATTCACACCCCATGTGTCCCTACTGCCACCTCCTCTGACGCCTGGCGTCAGGGGGCAGCATCAGTCCTTTTCTTTCTCCCAGACTGTGATGAGAACCATACATTTTGTCATATGTTAGGATTTGTATTCTGACATCATATAGGTTGTCCCTCAGTGACATTCAATTTTTATCATTAGCACCGTGTACTGGAATATTTAATTGGGTATGTTGCATCTCTGCACTGTAAATTTAGTTTGCATTTTCATTTAATTAACAGCCATGACCAATGGTCTGAAAGATGTCAAAGCATTCTGTGAAGTGGAATCCTGCTGGATTAAAAGCTTTGCTGGATGGTTTCAAACACCCATTCAGCCTAACTTCTCAAAGGTGTTTTCTTTGAAGTGCCGTGTTTCCAAAACATAGCACTCAAAGAAATGGGAAGAAGCAGCAAACAGGATCCAAGGAAGGCTCAAAACCTGATCCTACAGACTAGCCCCTCTCTAAATGTTGCCCCATGTTTACTACATGCTCAAATATGCACAGTCCACCCACAGTGGACTCACAATAGTGAGATTCAGAACTGCAGGTTCTTTTGGGCGCTGTTAAAGGATTGAGATTGATAAAGCCATCACTAGTGTTCTTACTGGAACTTAGTCAGCAGATTGCAACTCATTACAAAACTGAGCTTGCCAGTGAACTCTGAATTAATAATAATTAAATTAATAAAAATAATAAATTTTTTATGTAGGTATGAATACTTTTAGTTCAGAAAAGTTTTATAGCTTTGTTCCTTCCCAAAATTTCAGTTATTCTTTGAAGTTACAATCTCCCATTACCTTGGTTTGCAGTGACTAAATACAGAAAAGTATGGGGCTAGACTTTTATTTATTTATTTTAATTATGAAAGCATTTCTACAAAGAGTTTGCTATTTACATTACGTGAAAACCAATCTATTTTGAGGTTTTTAAATTAAATTAGTTTAAACCTATAGTTGAAAAGTGTACCTACTGTATGTTACTTCAGACTCACTAAATTTTAAAGCACACTGGAACATTTCCCGTGGAAGCTGGTGTTCCAGGGTAGTTTTACATTCAGTTAACATTCTTTTAGACCCAGTAAACAAATAACAGAGAACTATGGGCCAATTTTATCTCTTATGTAATAAAATGGAAGTTAGAGGAACCTCATTGGAGAATTGTGTTTTCTAATACCTAACTTTATCAGAAAAATTAACACGTAGTCTGGATTATTAGCATTTGCAAGTAAAACCAGTGAATTGTTTTCCACGCGCATCTACTGAGGAATGTCTTTACTTTTTCACCAGTCAGTTTTCATAAGCAAGAAAGTTTCAACTGTGAATTAGGACTTGCTGAAACCTTGACTCTCTTTCAATACTGATAAAGTGGTTTAGATACTTATTTAAATCAGTAATAAGATGACTGTGAAATCTATCATGATTTTACTACTGGCTTCTCTTGGCATTTGTTTCTCTCCAGTTACAACTGCACTGATAACTTGATGACCGATATAATTAGCCGGGCTGTTATGGCCATTTTCCATAAGAGCCAAAGATGTTGCTCAAAATTTCATTCCAGGTGCACCAAATAACATGATCTGTAAATTAAAACTCATACAGTCCCATTTAATTTCTGACAATGGAAAAAGATGCAAATTGAAAACACTCTTAAAAAGCAGTAGATCACTTTCCAACCTGGATTTTGTGAGCTGCATTTGGAAGAGGTGTAGCCTTGGCCTTGGGTACTGAGCTGGGAGTCCAGGGCATATCCTGTTCTGGGTTTGCCAGTGACTGGGTGGCATACTATTTTATCCCTCCTGGTTTTAACTCTATCTAATCCAGTTTTATTTTTTCTATCACCAGGATAGAGACCATCTTCCCATACAAAGGAGAAGGATGAGGAAGGAGGTTAGGGATTCCCAAGCAGGGGAGGAGAGGAAGGTCAAGAGGCAGTGCTGGATCAGCCAGCAGAGCAGGGCTTTGCAGAGCAGCCAGCTTTGGCACTGCCCAGGCGCTGCCTTCTCTGCCAGCCCCAGCTGTTTGGCACCAGTAGGCACAGTTGTTTGCAGGTGCAGCTATGGGGCATTGATAAACCTCTGAAAGAGGAGAGAGTTGTGTAGGACAAACTGCTTCTGTGGAGGAGTCAAAACAATGTGTTTATGAAATTCTGCTATAATAAGCATTAGAAAATAATAAACCAACAGAAAAACACTTTATAAAAGAAATTACCCTGTATTCTGCAGACGTTAATCAGCCTAACAACGACAGGAAATCCAAGAGATAGTATCAATATAAAAATACCATTGTACAAACAGTAATATATTCACCTGCTTATCTTAGTAAGGTTTAAAGCTTGTGATGTCTGCTAATCTGATTCACTGCACAATGACAAATGACACAGAACTGACATGTACAGGCAAGAACATACAGGCAAAGCAAAAAGTACAGAAATGACCAAGAATTTCCAAAGCAAAAGACATGTAAAGAGGTCTTAAACTGAGGGAACCTGAGGCAACTGGGGAGGGGAGGAGGGAGGAGGGACATTAGTCCTTTAAAAAAATACAGTAACTTTTAAAAAATAAACTGAAGGCAGATCAAACCACTTGTGATTTCTGAAAATCTTGCCGTAAAATAACTAAGCCATTATTTATAGCCCATTAATATTATTCCCATAAACTCCTATTATTCTAGTCATTTAATAGCAGAGTAGCAACAGCTAAATTTTTCATTCTCACTGTGCAATGGCTGCATGTTAGAGTACGTGCCTTTGTGTCTCTGGTTGCACATAGACACACGATAGTATGAGAACTGAAGTATCTAGCTGTCAAGTCCCGCTGGAAAAGTGGAGACACAAACAGTACCTCTCTTTTATGAAAATATTTGCTGATATCTCTGTCTGCTATGATAGGAAGAACACAACCTAAGGAAGCCTTAGCTGACACCCCCGTAGGCAGACAAGGGAGAAAAAGAACAAAAATAAAAGTGAATTTCTTTCTGGCAATAAACTGCAGCATTCTCAAAGCCCATTATTTAATTGATGTCATAACCCAGGAGAATATATTATCCTTGATATACTATGGTCATGTTACAGCACACACTGTACATGGACTTTGAAATCTCAGTTGCTCTTTATACAAGATCTGCTAGAACCATCTGAAAGCTAAATCTATACAAATACTTTGTAATACCTGTCTGGGGCTAAACTGAATCCCACACCCAGAAAGGCATGACCATGAATTTTAATTTTCACATTTCTAGAAGGTCTTGGTTGCAGAATACTATTTTTTTTTCTACACGTGGCATTTGCAGAACTTAACGAACAATCTCTCTAGCATTCAGAATAAGCACAATACAGCTTAATCTCTTTCTGCGTGGCAAACTTTTTCATTCCCTTGCCATAGAAAGTGAGCACAGTGGTTCTCAACAAATCATTTCTGTAGCAAGACAAAAGAATTCATTGTTTTCTATTTCTCAGACCTTTCACTTTCTTTCATATTCCAGACAAATAGGACACCCAAATTTCCTATTACTTTTAATAATGATGCCATAAAATGTTTGCTGGCAAATATTATTATTCCAGGTTGAGAATATTATTCGTACAGCTGAGAAAAAAATCAAACCCATTTGTGGTCTGTCCATCAGCCAGTAGAGGGTGCAACCAGTGTGGCTGCATTTTCCACATGCCTGAGCTACCAACTACTGCTGCTCCAAGCCTCTTTCCAGGATGGGCAAATATAATAAGGCATCTAATATGATGTTATGAGTGCAGTTCAGTACTAAGCTGTACTAATTGCATGGCATCTGTTTTTCTCTGCTTCTCGTTTTATTTATTTACAACTGGTTTTAGTGTTTTTTAGTGATGCAGAGCTTGCGTTGCACACATGCAATTCAGAGACTGCAAGCTCACGTATCTTATCATTGCAAATGTAAGACATGTCTGTAACAGTTTTTCATAATCACTGTGTTTAAAAAGGTACATTTCCTAGGAATGGAAAAGTTTATTATATTTTCAGGCCTTTATTCAGGTTTCAGTCAAACAAACTTCCTCTGAAATAAACCACAAATGTTACCCTAACACCAGAAATATTAGCTTTTCAAGATGATGTAAATTAGAGAGGAGCTAAGAGGAGCTAAGAGGCATTTGCTTGCAAAGGGGATGTTGCAGTGGCCCCTCTTATATTATCACAATGTGGTATTTGCCTTCTTCCACAACCACCTTCCACAACAGTCATGGGTGATGGGCACTGCTGCTGAGCAGCCAGCTCTACAGCACTTAACAGCCTTTCATTTTGTAAATATTTTGCTGTGAGGCTGGCACAGATGTAAATAAGGCTATCTGTAGAAGCATGTAAATACATCTGCTACAGTCCAGCATTTCACACCTGTAATTCTACTTGCGGCACCTGGTCTACACAACTACCTTGGGATCTCCCAAGGCCAAAAGGAAACACCCGGCTATAGATGGGATTTAGGCTCTGTGAACCTAAGCCCAGTGTTTCAATCAACCTAAGACTCTGTTAGACTGAGTTCAGCACTTACAGGATAAGTGAAAACACAAAGTTGTGCTTGACACCCTGAATTGTAGGTAGACTGAGTTCAGCACTGTTGTGGTTTAAGCCACTATAACTCACCCAGTTCGCTCACTCACTCCACCCTCTTTCTTCCCCCCCACTCCGAGGGGGGAGGGAATGTGGAGAAGAATCGAAAGAATGCAACTCCCACAGGTTGAGATAAGAACAGTTTAGTAACTGAAGTATAACACAAACCACTACTGTTACCACCAATAATAATAATGACAAGGGAAGTTCAAGGAAAGAAAATACAACTGCTCATCATCCAATATCAAGCCTGACCCAGCAGTGAACCCCCACCCTTCCAGGTCCCTGCCTCTCATTTTTACATCTTGAGCATGACATGCTGTGGTATGGAATACCTCTTTGGTCAGTTTGGGTCAGGTGCCCTGTCTCTGCTTCCTCTCGGCTTCCCCTCCTCCCTGGCAGAGCATGAGGCTCAGAAAGTCCTTGGTCAGACCAAACATGACCAAGCAGTAACTGAAAACATTGGTGTTATCAGCGCTGTTCCCAGGCCGAAAGTCAGAAACACAGCACTGCACCAGCTACTAAGGAGGAGAAAAATGGCTGCTACTGCTGAGCCCAGGACAAGCACTTACAGAGTAAGAGAAAACACAAAGTTGTGCTTGACAACCCTGAATTGCAGGGGTAAGCAATTACCAGATAATTACAAGATACACAGCATGAAAGGTTTTGTGATAGGTGCAAATGAACATGTTTACATAAGATGGAGCTAAAATTTGAATCTAAAATGAAGGATATACTTTTCTTTTTGAGGAAGTATATATTGCTCTAAAGAACAAAATAATAGTGCTTCTCTCATAGCATGTTCTAAGTAAATAACAACCTCTTTCAACATTATCTTTGGTTTGGTTGTAGGTTCCCTTTCAAAGACCAGACAAGATAAAGCACCTGGCATTAGCAAACCTATCTGACAAGATGACATCTCAGAGTGGTTTGGTAAAATAGGATGGTAAATCTTACAGGTTGATAATCTCTGCACAGTATGAGTAAAATCAGTGTAGCCCACTCCTTTCCTGCAGAGCTATCCGCAATGGAGACAACTAGCAACAACTCAAATGAAATGTCTCAAATCTCAGTACAGTCCCTGCAGCCACCTAGTTCATCAAAGTATGAAACAAGCTGAGGAGAGCGCATGTTCAATAATGCTCTGAGGGAAAATGACTGTGTGGCATCAGCACTGGAAGTAGGATGTGTCTGACTGATGATTTAGGATTGTTTTTTGAAAACAGTGGGTAAATTGTATAATTTGAACCAATCATGGAATATAACATGCAACACAACATTCTTCTACCCTGCAGTCACCCTTCTGGGAAATCTGGAGTGTTGGTGAGTGCATTTATCAAGAAAATAATGGCCCCAAATAGACTCCTTGAAGCCTAAGGTGTTTTTTTAATAAGAGGACTCTAGGGAACTAATTAGAAGGAAATAGCTCCTCAATGTCCTGAATGAATTCCCACTGAGAAAATAAACAATTTACTGACTCATGCAACTACAGACATCCAAAGATAGTCATCTTTACGACATGAGTTTTTGCAAATATGGAACACTGAATGGCATGAAGGGGCAACATTTGATAACAAAACAAAAAAAAAAAAAAAAGGCTTTCAATTCAATTGCAGTTCCAAGGATCCACACTTGTGATTGAGTATTCCATTTTTTATCTTTGAATTAGAAAACCTGATTAAGACACACCATAAAGGTTTATAGTACCGTATATTATTCAAAAGTAAGGTAAAAAGATGAGGATACTGTCTACCCATTTTTATAGCCTTTAACCAATTTCCTTGCTATGTTAAGTTTCATTCATTCTTTGGAGAACAGGAGGTACAATAGTTTTGGGTGTGGACATTTGCTGGCTTTAAGACAACCCATGTCCAAGAACCAGCTTTGAAAACATTCCATTTTGCAAATGTTGAATCTTTTGGATCGTCTCCACAGAATTGAAGGCCAAATGTTTTGATCAACAAAGGAATTAAGTCCTGACAACAAAAAATGGAGACAGCGCAAGTATTCAAAAGGTACAGACACTCATGAGTAACACAGAGTATCAGAGAGAGGTATGACAAGTAAGGGCAGCATGTTAAAATTTAGACTGAATATTGGCAGAAATGCCCTGTCAGTGTGATATGTGGAATTATCCTAAGGGAAGTAACTAAAGGTTGTTGCTGACAGCCATCACTTTTCAACATTTCAAGTTGGCAGCTCCATATCTATACCAGATATTCTCATCAGCCCTTATATTTTATGATAAACACAAGAAAAAAGTGCATAATCAATAGCAATTATAGACCTATATGAAATAGCTCTGTGACATGAGAAGCTGAAATGCTTGATCTGGATGGAAGAAGTGTGCAGGATTCAAGCCCCTGGAAACATCCTGATTATGTTTTTATGACTCATCCTAAGGCCTTATATGAACAGCTCAGAAACACCCTGAATATTTGGAACGAGCCTTAAGAAATTACTGTTGAAGAAAACTTAGCTACTGTGGCAGGATGCAAAGCAAAATCACTTATTGATTTCGTTGTTGAATATCTACAGTCAAAGTCCCATTTTCTTAGGATTCTGGGGATATTTCTTAAGGCCTATGGAGAGGGAAAAATAGAAAAGGTTTGAGACAGTAATAAGGACAGAATATGATGGTGCCAATATTAAGGAATGCGTACATTAACTCATGTACAGTATACTTTGTTAATGGTTCAGTTCCTTCGTGCTTTTAACATGCTTCTCTTTAAAAAGGCTAGTCAAGACAAATTGTCTTCCAAGTAAAAAAGGCAATCCCTTAACATAACTTGATAATCATAATTTCCTAGAGAAATATATTAAATTCCAGCTGCTCAATTCCTCTTCATTCCATCCACATAGTCCTCTCTTTTTCTACTGCTGATGTCCCAACACATATTCTTCATGTCTAAACTAGTTAGTCTGCAGAAGTTGTAGGCAGGACCTATTCTATACTTCATATTTTACACTTTCTGTAGCTTGTAAAAGAAGCATCCAAAGAGTTTCATACTGGACATCTCTATCTCTGACACTTTATCAGTTGTGCTTCTCACTTTAATATAACTATGGTTAAAATGTGACATGAACATCATCTTCATGGAATCTTCTCAGAGCCCCATGGTCTACACAGTTATGACTCACAATTTAAAGCCCCTGTTACTACTTCTGCATCTGGTACTTCATGCATTTATTTTGAAAAACCCCATGTAACTCAAATGCACACAAATATGGATTTGCTCATTAGCAATGCTCCTTCTGTAACTACTGTTACAGCACCTTAGGGAATAGGAATAGGAATTCCAAGCATCTGGGAGGGACACATTCTTAGTTATGTTGTCTGAAATTTTTTCTGAAAACAAAATAGTCAGTTGATACATGGTGGCCTACCTGCTAAATAAATACTGTAAATGCAAGAAGAAAATCTGGTGCTAAGAAATCCTTAAACTGCCAGTGGACTCTGATTAAGGTTTTACCCTTCCCCTTTCTCTCAGAATTTACTTTGAAGCTGGAGCTATCATGTGCAAAGCAAGAAGTGGTGGTTACCTCTGTCTTAGCTGTGGTTTGGTCATGCTTCCACAAGCTGGAAAATAAGACAGCTTGTGATAATTAATGATTAAACACGATTGTGGGTAAAACTTACCACATTTGTTAGAGTATCAATAGGTTTTGAAAAAAAAAATCTGTAAGACTTTAATGCATTAAAGGAACAAACTTACTAAGTAGAACACTGGGCATAGAAAATGAGCAAAAATCTTTTACATATATTCTAAGTTATATTTCCTGCCTTAACAGATTATGTCATGATTTGGAAAGGATTTTATCTGGTAGAGGTCTGAACAAGTTATTGCTGCAATTAAACTAACTTGGGCACAGTGTTCAGTGTACAATGACTTGGTAGATTAAGGCAGTGATGTGAAATGGGAAAAACAATGCTAAGATTATTTGTTTCCATATCCTGTGTGTTTGCAGTGTCCAAAAAATTGTGGGTGAAAACTATTTAAGAAGAGATTTACAAAATGTTGTTCATCACATCAATGCTGGCATAAATTGTCTGTGATTTATAAAAGAAACTTGATAGAAAGACTACTTAGAGAGTTCATTCTGACTAGATATCATCCAAAAGAAGATTAATATGTTATAAAGTTTAGATCATTGTACATTGGTGAAACGTGATTGCATACAACTTCCAATTTCATCCCCTTTTTCGGGCAGTTCTCAGAAAATGGCATCTAAAATAGCCATCATTTATCTTTGATTTAAGCACAATTTGATGCCTACTTAATATACATGCAAAATAATTCAAGGCAGCACAAAATGCGCATTTGAAAGGTTTCCAAAAGACACCAGTGCATATTAATATATTTACATTTACAGGCATAAATTCACGGCTGTCTCTTGTGTTAGATTACTTGAAAAAGTTTTTGCAATAATATCTTCTATAAAGAATATTCATTTATTCAGTATTTTGGTTGCATATTCTTCATGTGTTATTTCCTGCAATGCTTTTGGATCATGTTATTCAGAGATTCTGTTACTATTTACCCATACAACACCACTGCTACTTGAAATACCAAGAAAATGGTAATTTGCAGCAGTTTTTGCACAGAACAGATTGTAATGATTATAACAGTCTACAGAAACTCTATAAAATATGACTGACATAATTATGCACTAGAGAGCAACGGTTAAATAATAACATACTTACATAATGTCGTTATTACATTGATTTATACAGACGTGATATTACCCAGACTATATGTGAAAAAAAAAAATGACAGCTGTTAATAAGAGGAAAACCTAGTTATATAACTTATGCAATCAAGAGAAAAAATTAAACCAATGTTAAAGAACATGTATACATTATTCTCAGTCTCACATGTGTTCTGAAACATCCCCAAAGCAAGCATTTTTAAAATAAAAGAGCAAAAGACTTCCTACATCAAACCTCTTGCTTATTCACAGCAGGTTTGATTTGACTTGGCCGGAAAGAAAGATTTCTCTAAACAAAGCCTTCTGAATACAACATCTTTTCCCCCAAACACACCAGCTCATTATTAGTTCTTTAGGAAACTGTGGACCCTTAACAGCGAATGTAGGCTTGAGATATTCATGAACTTCAGTTACTGAAGTTTACTGATTCAAACTTACCAGCTACACTGGAAATTTCTGAGGCCACATAGCTTAAACAGCTGCAAGACAGGCAGCAACACACTCCTATATTATCAGTTGTTACACACAGACGCTATATTTGTAATAAAATTCTTTAGGGCATAAAACCCCACATGAAAATCAGAATAAAGGTATTCTGACCAGTCATTACTGTAATCAAAATGTTTCCCAAACGGTTTTTTGGCTTAAATAAAACTGAGGCCAAAGGACAGCTGGAGGCTTATGGTTCCTACTGAAAGAAACATACCTACTGAGATAAGCTCAGCATTTGTGTGTAAATATATATACTTTATATATATATATAAAATATATATATATTTACAGATTATATTTCCATTGATTCATAGACCATACTTCTCTCTCTCAGCTCTGCGGGAATGGAATAGCTAAACATATGCCCTAATGTCTTTACTGATTCCTTAACCTACCTACAACACAGCTCTTCAAAGATGGTACTTTGCTGAAAAGGACAGAAAGAAAAATATTAAGGGAGCTATAATGGAAAAGATAAATCCTTACCCTCATTAAGATTTAATATTTGATTGTTCTAATGATATGATTGTTCAAGGCACACAAAATGGGATGAAGGCAGAATGTGGTAAACTCAGAGGAAGAAGTTAAAGCAGGATTTTTCTGCACTCCTTATTTTATGGAAAATGTAAATAATTTAGAACTTGTGTACCAAATTTGCACCTCATTTCCTACTGTATGTTATTATGTGCTCAAGATACAGTTTTATATGCTCTATCAATTTCTTAAATAGACTAAATTCCTCAGATTACGCAACATACCAAAAAATAAGACACAAGCTTCATCTGATTTCATAAAAGCCTGTGGCCTTAAAACAGTAAAATCTAATACAGGTTGAAACAAGCAGATGAAGTGAAACTTATCAGCTAAATAATATATTCAAATGTACCAAAAGCAGCAAAGATTTACAATCTTTGGACACTATATGTTAATACATAGGTATTTAGGATATCCAAAATATTGAATGGAATATGGTAGCCCACCAGAAAACAGATAAATCCAAGTCAGTGAGGAAAGGCAATGCCTGCCTGCCTGCCAGAATGATGCTAGGACTGATCTAAGCTAACTGCTAAAACACAGAATGAATCAAGAAGGGGAAAACTTCTGATGTGAACAGGAAGACAAACACAAAATGACTCTTATACCTTGCGACAGGAATCAGAAAAATATTCCAAGTATCTGAATTTTATTCTAACTTCAGAAGTTGAGCTTAGTTACCCTTTCTGTAATATTTCCCAAGGACTGAGGTCACATGCATTTACCAAGTGAAGATGCCCCACTGAGTGCAACAAGTGCATTGGCTGGGCATAGTCCACCTGTCCCTGACAGACTAGGAAGTCAAATCAAGATAGAATAACTGTCCCCTTTCTTCTACTCCTGAGTCCACCTACAAAAGTAGCATGGATGACAATACAGCCATGAAACAGCACATAAATGCTTCCACTTGGCATCCATAGGACTTTATTTTAATAGTTAAACAAGTGCAAAAAAACGACTGATACTCTCCTTTGAAAGCTGTGATGTGCCATTGATAGCTGAGATGATTTACAGGAGCCATCAGAAACTTCAGCCTGTGCTGCTCAATGGTTCATTTTTGTTCAAGAAAACAAAGTAAAATGGGTTGCACATTAGACAATCCTGCTGTCTTAAATCACGAAATAATTGTGTTGAAATTCATCAGGACCTTGTCTTGTGCTTCTCTAAATATCTCAGAACTATTCTTCTAAAATATGCCAAATCAGAACAATCTATGTTCCCAGCTAAAAAGTGCCTAATATCAGTAACAAGCTTTCCTTTCCACTAATAGCGAAAACATTACCACTCCCAGTCTGATAATGTCTGCAAATTAAAACATCCAGCAACACTTAAGGACTGTATATCAAGTGGAAACTTGACAGGGATTCCCATCAAGTCCTCTTTGATGGGTAAAGAGAAGACTTTCAAAAGAAATTTGATTGGTGATTTATATCTCAGACCAAGAGGGGCTTCATAGTGTGCCCTAATGTATTACTTCAGTACATCATTTATATGCTTCTCCTATAGCATCAGTCATCACTAATGGCCTAAGACCTTTCCTATCTTTCACACAGCATTCATCACAACTGGCTCCTCTCAAAATTTTTGTTCATTTTTGACCAAGGTACCAATTGCCATCTAAATTCATTATCATCAAACTATGACAGCTACTGAGCTGGCTGTTAAAAAGCAAGATTAGATTTCTGAAAGCAGAATTCTGTTCCTCAACTTCAGTTTCAGTGAGGAGCCATGCAATGGTGCTTCCAGATTGCAGAGGTTCCCACCTGCTCAGTCTGTGTTTCTGCTGTAGCAAGCAGCTGCTCTGAAACTCTACCAGTATAACTGACATGCAGCAACCTTTCCCTTCCAATCCACGATACAAGAAACCTTCTTTTTAATGCAATCCACATGCAAACCCATAATTGCTTTACTCCAGAGAAGTATACACGGCTACATTGCTAGTAACAGAGGTCTTTTCAGGAGAAGGAGAGGGGCTTACATAGGTCTCCACTTCTTCCTTCCAGAGCATGAGGAGCAGCAGAGTATGCCTTTCCAGGAATGCTTTTGGACCTTCCATGGAATGTCTCCCTAAAAGTTGCCACAATAAATTCCCTTCCACCTCTTCTAAACCTTTCCTTTGCATAGGCTACAGTTTTATCACAAGAAGTCTGAAAGGAGAGCTTCCACAGTTCTCACTTCAGTCTTGCTGATACTTCCCAAAGGAGGACATAGCTATTCTTTAGCAATATTAGCTAAGCAAAATGTACCTTGTATTGCCAGTATCTGTCCTATGCTTCAATCCAAAGAGTAATGCCACCATTCTGGTATAATTGACATAATACAGAATAGCTGGTTGTTATAAATCACAATGTCCTAATGAAGGATAAAAAGAAAAGGAACATTTACATGGCACACATAATTCACAGCACATTTATATTGGCTTTTTTCAAAAGCTGAAAAGGTATATGGAGGGTGAGAAAAAAGAAGTGAAATAAAGAACTGTGTGACTTCAGGATATCTTTTCTGAGTGCAGACAAATTTCTGAAAACTTTTTAAAGGTCACAGTTATTCTACACTGAAAACTTCAGGATTTTCCCTCTTCCTTGCTGATCTTAATGTGTCCTTCTCCTTTGTGATTTCATGCTGTGTGCAAGCTAGTTACTTTCTTAAACTTACTACTATTCAAGAATTCTGTATATTTATGATGCAATACATTATTGTAGTAATTAATAATTATTTACTTCAGGTTTTCAATTGCTTGGACTGCTGACATGAAATATGCTGCAGAATATAGCAGAATAATAATACTAATAATAGAAATAACAAGAGATGTAACTGTCCCTGCAGTTCAAGGAAACGGCATCGATTTTAGAAGAACTTGTTGGGTTTTAGAGGGATTTAATCAGCGTGCTAGGAAACTTCCTACCAGCATGTGAACTTTGATGTCTGAAGAACTTTATTTCCATGTAATTGTTTTATTTCATTTCCCCCTGTGCCATTTTAAAGGCTTTTTTGTCACTAGTATTCCAGTTGAGATCCTTCTGTGAAACACCCAAAAGGCCATTTAACTCATCAATCTCACCATGATTTTTCTAGGAGGCCCATGGAAGGGAGACAGGTAACTGACAATCTGTGTGTGAGTATTAAATAATGTAGGAAAATAAATATACTCTGTTTCCCAGAAAAGGAACAGTATCACTGAGCCCTTGCAATACATCATGCTTCTTCAAAATTTGCACCATGCTATCTCTCATTTGAAAGGAAATTTAGCAGCAAGCATGGTGACCTTGCTGTTAAGCCACCCATGGCAGTCTCAGACAGGTTTCCACTTCTCTGGGAAAGGTGAAAGCAATAGACACATGCCCACACACCCTTACATGCAATGAATCTAGCTGCTTGGTGTTGGAACTAGATGATCTTTAAAGTCCCTTCCAGCCCTAACCATTCTATGATCCTATGCTTTCAAAAGATAAGGAACCTCCATATCAGTAATAACCACTACAGAAAAATGTCACACAACAGCTAATTCTTTTTTCTAGGCTTCAAACATTTTGGGTTTTTTTTGGTTGTTTTTCTTTTGTGTTTGTTTGTTTGTTTGTTTGTTTGTTTGTCTGCCAGGGTAACAGGATTGCTCATATTTACTGCTGGTGAGAGATGAGCAGGTTAATGACAAGACTGTAAAATAAAACTCCACTTAAAGTCAGAGTAACTGTAACAGCAAGAATTCGTATCTTCTGAGCACCTAAATGAGTCTGCCAAAATGGTTACATACGTAGCAAAAGCTGAAAGTAAATCCAAGTCTATGGTCCTAAAGAGTAAGGGTAATCACTATTTTATCTCCATTTAAGTGATACATGAGGACAGAAGGAACACCACTGTGTTCCTAGCTGTACAGCTATTTAACACTGGTAGCATTTTATGCAAACTACCTATTAAGCCACTAAGAAAGTGCCAAAAAATGTAGCAAACTAATTAAATAATGGACAAGACCTGAATTTTATTATAAGCTTTCCAAACCACAAAACCAATGCCAGAAGATAAAGTAAATCCAATATAGTTTGAAATTCTTTGGCACTGTGGGTTCTTGAAGTCCTGTACTGTGATCTACTCTTTATTACTCATCCACAAAACATCTAGCAATTTTTATTAGAAGTTCCATCCATTACAGTATTAAACTTAAATTCAATATACACTGCAAGGTTGTGATCCCACTGGTGATAAAAATCTGTGTCTGGTACAGCCTGCTTCATTTAAGGCTTAGATCTTTTGACCTACAAAAAAACCAAGATTCACAAAAGGCACACTCCGATGTCAGAAAGAGCATACTTGGCATCAGAGTGCAAAGTTCACCTAGTATCCCCAAAAAATTTAATTGCATGCCAGACTCCATTTATGAAGCCCTTCTGATGTTACTGTTCTGGAAGAAAACCCCTCTGGTTATCAGATGTCAAAGTTAAAATTAGTCCTTCAGACCAAATAATGACAACAAATAAATATTTAAGCCAAGCTGCATGTGCATTGTACTTGCCGCTGGCTACAGGAAATCTCTAAGCATTGGAATCACTTCAGTTTTATTTAGTATTTGCTAAGTTACACTTTAGACTTCACACCGGCAAATGTAATAACTTGAATAATGCTATTTTGCAAAAAGTAAATAGCACATTCTAGGCTGAATATATACTAAGAATGAGGTCAGAGTGACACAGCCCAACATGTGACATTACTAAATTATAGAGAACCTTATATTCTTAATACTTGGAAACAGTTATTTACTTACATTGAAAAAACATAATTCTTTAAATGCTTCCACATCTTTACCTTTATTATAGATGCCCTCTGCTTTATTGTTTCCTCCCATCTTATTATTTTCTTTTTTAGCATCTGAAATTGAGTGATTGCTTCATCTCAGAAGCAGTCTGATTCTTTAAATTGTTTACATTTTAATTCTGGAGCAAGCAGCTAGGATTTGTCAAACAATGAAAGGCATGTATTCTTGATGTATTAGGTTAATTAATACTAATTGTACCACTCCTGTTATCTCACCAGCCTTGTCTCTTCCCATATATTGTCCACATAAAGACTTCCATGAGATAAAAAATCTAGACCAGTTACATCACACATCAGAAGGCAGAAAATTGCACAAAAACTGTCTAGTTATTGCCTAGCAACAGCATAGTATTGCTTTAGTATTCTGATTTGCCAAGGCAGTTCTTTCTTATAGAATCATAGAATTGTTTAGGTTGGAAAAGATCCTTAATATCAAGTCCAGCCAATCACCTAGCACTGCCAAGTTCAGCACTAAACCATGTTCCTAAGTGCTGCATTTACATGTCTTTTCAATGCCTCCAGGGATGGTGATTCCACCATTTCCCTGGCAGCCTGGTCCAATGCTTGACCACCCTTTTGGGGAAGAAATTTTTCCTAATGTTCAATCTAAACCTTCCTTGGTGCAACTTGAGGCCATTTCCTCTTGTCCTATTGCTTGATACTTGGGAGAAGAACCCAATCCCCACCTTTCTACAGCCTCCTTTCAGGCAGTTATAGACAGGGATAAGGTGTCCCCTGAACCTTCTTTTCTCCAGGCTAAACAACTCAAGTTCTCTCAGCCACTCCTCCTAAGACTTGTGCTCTGGACCCTTAACCAGCTTTGTTGCCCTTCTCTGAACACACTCCAGCACCATAATGTCTTGCTTGAAGTGAGGTGCGCATAACTGAACACAGTATTTGAGCTGCACCCTCACCAGTGCCAAGTACAGGGGGACAATCACTTCCCTGGCCCTGCTGGCCTCACTAATTCTGATACAAGCCAAAAGCCTGCATGATACAATGCCATTGGCCTTCTTGGCCACCTGGGCACACTGCTGGCTCATGTTCAGCTGTCAGTTGACCAAGACCCCCAGGTCCTTTTCCACTAGGCAGCTTTCCAGTCAACCGTGGGGAAGCAGGGGGATGAAGAGTCTCCTTAGCCTTCTTTTTGCTGCTAACTTATTTATAGATAGAAACATTTTTTATTCTCTTCTATGCCAGTAGCCAGGTTGAGTTCTAGTTTGGTTTTGGCCCTTCTGATTTTCTCCCCGCACAGCCAACACAACATCCTTGTTGTCCTCCTGAGTTGCCTGCCCCTTCTTCCAAAGGTCATAAATTCATTTTTTCCTGAGTTCCAGCCAAAGATCTGTTCAGCCAGGCCAGTCTTCTTCCCTGCAGGCTCGTCTTTCAGCACACAGGGATGGCCTGCTCCTGCACCTTTAAGATTTCCTTATTAACAAATGCCCAGCTCTCCTGGACTTCTTTGCCGTTCAGGACTGCCTGCCAAGGGATTCCGTCAGCCAGGCTCCTGAACAGTCCCCTGAAAGTCTGCCCTCCAGAAGTCCAAGGTAGCAATTCTGCTGACGTCCCTCCTTGCTTCTCCAAGAATTGAAAACTGTCATTTTGTGATGGCTGTATCCAAGACCATCTCCAGCCATCACATTATCTACAAGTTGTTCTCTATTCACGAACAAAAGGTCCAGCGGGGTGCCTTACCTAGTTGGCTCACTCACTAATTGTGTCAGTAAGTTATCTTCTGCACAGTCCAAGAGCCTCCTAGACTATTTCTTCCCTGTTGTATTGACATTTGTTAAGTTGGAGTGCCCCATGAGAAGAAAAGCTAGTAATTGTGACACTCTTCCCCGCTGCTTCTAGAATATTTTGTTTGCCTCTTCATCCTGGTTGGATGATTTGTAACAGACTCCTACCATGGTATCTGTCTTACTGGCCTTCCCTTGATTCCTACCCATAAACATTGAACCCTATCATTACCATCATTAAGCTCCAGACAATCAAAACACTCCCTAACATAGAGAGCTACACCACCATTTCTTCTTCCTTGCCCATTACTTCTGAAGAATTCACAGCCATCTATTGAAGCACTCCAGCTTGTTCCTGTGATGGCAACTATATCACAGATTCCTGCTGCAAAATGGTTTCCAGACCCTTCTGTTTGTTGCCCACCATGCTCAGAGCCAGATATTCATCTGTTGGCTTTTTCTGTGCCTTCTCTCTTCATTTCCTGCAACTGGAAGGATAGAGAACACTACTTGTACTGATCACACAAACAGTCAATTAGCCAAGAAGATGAAGGAAATGCAATGTACTCTGGATTCCCTACAGCCAGAATAGAAATCCCAAAGGTCATCTCCATTTGTCTATCTAGCTGAATTCTTGCTGAACTCAGATGGAATGCATGAGGATAAATAATACAAATTCTCTAAGATACTTGTTTTCATTTCCTGTCTGATCAGGAAGATGACTTTTTTACCTTTTTACACCCAGAACTCTCCTGATGGAGGTACTGGAGTGTGCTAATAAAAGGGTGACCCTTCCTCCCATAATTTCCAAAACTCATGAGTTGGAAGTCAGTTTTACCATCCTATTTTAGTGGCATCTTTACTGTTTTCCCCCTCCTCAGTATGAAGATTCACTTTCAAGTCAGTCTCCTGTAGCAAAGTACCTGCTTATGAATGGTTATCAAGAAAAAGGGCTCCTAATCTGGCCCAATGAACTAATCTAGAATAGACAAAATAGAAAAAAACAGAATTAGGCTTTCAGCAAGAACACTGGGATTTGTAAACCACACTGGAAATGTAAGGACACTCCATAGCAAAAACACAGCCACAATAGGTTATGTTGTTCTCACTGTCAAAATGATAGTACAGGCCATTCCAGAAACTAAAATACTGAGTGCATAGTAAAGGGTAGAAGACACATTTTATAAATGGAGACTAAAGAAAATAATTTTCAAACACTTAGTGACTATATGTGACACTCCCATTGTTAGGGATGGGAGCTGAGCCAAAACGGTTATACTCAAAGGGAAGAGACAGTTTGGAACTGTTAAATGGAAATATTTTGTACCAAACGTGTAATTAAATTGTGGAACACTCTTTCATTGTAAAATACAGTCTAATAGCTTAGGAGGATATGAAAAATACCTAGACACTGTAGACATAGGGACACACACAATGTATCATACCCAATTACTCTAAAATAGTGTATTAGCTCATGTTGGTAGCACAGAAAAATACCGGCTTCCTATTCCAGGTATGGTGTTATCACCACTAGTGTATATATTAAAATCGCTACCTAGAAATACATGTCCAAAACTGGCAAATTAAAAAAGAAATTATGAGAAAGACCATTTTTTAACATGAAGAAATGGTGTAACACTGGATCTTCATATGCAAAACTGCACCTTATGTTCCCATTCAAAAGACATGCTTTCCAAAGACAGACAAGGACACTGAGTACAGCACATAGCGAGTTAATTCACAGTTCATTGACAGAATCTTTGATCTACTGAAGGTAAAGTTTAAATCATTGGCTACCTAAGCCATTCATGAGCAAATGGCATAAAGCTGAGATGGTATAACAGGAAGGAGCAAGCAGACATGTGATGAGTACTGAATTTTCTTTGTAGCCCAGAGAAATAGGTGAGTGGGATATAAACAAAAATCCCCAGGCAATAACTTATAATAATTATTTTGCAGCACAGAATGTTTTGAATAGAGCAGAAAAATCCAAAGTACAGGAAGGTAGGGAAAGTTTAATTTCTCAATTTCTCTTTAAAGAAAGAACACAAAGCTTGCCCTTTTCTCACATCAACATTAGCATAGTGACACCTCATTATTTTGAAGTTGCTACTACAAACAGCTCTACCAAACAATGAGCAACTGAAGTACCTGCTTCCCCTTTTGCTTTTGTCTCTGCAAAAACCTTCAAGCTTAGTATATTCTCCTTAGAGTTAACCTTTCTTTTACTTTGTCTTATACCAAACATTCGTTTTCATGGGTAAACCCCCACAAAATAGTGTACCTGAAGGAAGCAATAGCATTAGCAAATATCAGACTGCAGTAACTTTCACTAAGCGGAACAGTAGGTCTTTCTCAGCATTAGAGCTCTTAATATTCCTCTGAAAAGACATCAAAGTTGTTAATGGTAACTTCAAATTCTGAGAGGTCTTGTTTTCAAATGTTCATTATATTTCACAAAGCTGGCAAAAATGAATCTTTGTTGGATTCAGCACATGACATTTTACAAGAGTAAACAATAAAATTTCAGTAATCTTTTAAGAAATTTCAGGTACACATCTCTGAATGCAAGTGACATGTTGTGAAAGTGCAGCAGACCATAGAAAAACCCTGATCACTGGTGACATCAGTGTCAATTTTGTATTTCTCTCTGAAAGATAGAATACTATCTGTAAAAACTTCATTAAGATCTTCCAGAACCTCAACAGCAAAAAGATTTGAAATATGTGAAAGAAATGCCAGTGTTGTCAGAGCTGTGTTTTTTACTTCCCACAACTTATTTTAAATTAGCTACTTTGCAACTAATGTTGGTCGAATTCCGAGAGTTAGGAGGAAATTCACCACCATTTCATATCTTTTGCAGTCAATATCCATGGCAAAGCATTACTAAATGAGGATAGGGCTGCTTTCACATCAGATTGAGAAATATCCACACTCACTTTGCACTAACAGCTTCAACACTGGATGGAAAACAGTGGCTAATCGGATCCCAATAGCTGTATGAAAATTGCCCTACTATGAGTGAATTCTGATTTCAATAAAGAATAAATCCACTTACTGCCACACCATGTTTTTCATTAATAGTTACCAGGATTTAAAATCATTAAGTAGTGCCTTAGGTGACTATCGCAACTTCACCTGTAACTTGTATGGAACAAATATTATTTCATGACTTAAGACAGCAGGAGAGCCTAATTGTGCAGCCCACTTTATTTTATTTTCTTGAATAAAAATGAACTGTTGAGAAGAGATAGTGTTTTCTTAGAGGCTCTTGTGAATTTAGAAAGCAAGACATGTATGCACACCCCAAATATTCATTAGACTATGTTAAGAAAAAAAGTGTAAAAAAGAATGGACTTTACAAATGGCAGATTTTGCAGAAGCGAGTTTAAGAAAATTGATGTAAATTAAATAGAGTCCAGAAAATCAAGTGTAGTAAAGGAAAGATATTACTAGCTATGCTTGTTCCAATAAAACATCTACAGGATGTGTCACAAATGAGAAGAGGAGCTGGTGTGCAGAAGCAAAGGATGAGGAAAACAGTATCAAGAATAAAATGACAGCGTTAAAAGGTAGAAAGAATCTAGAATACAGGAGGATTATGTAAATTATAACAAGAGCCTGAGGCAATCAAAAATACTTGAGAAAGCCAAATTGAAAAATGAGCATCAAATAGTGCAAAGCATCTCAACTAATACCAAAAGATATTTTAAGCATAATTATACACCAAGCAACTGACAGGAGAAAAAGGTGATGGAGTGTAAAGGAACAGGAAGGCTATACAGCAATTATTCCTGTACCTATCTTTGAAATTGAAGAAGGCAGACATTTGCCTAAGACTTAACACACAGAAACGATGGTGAGGAATTGAAAGAAAAGGTGATAATATCCAAACTGTCAATTAACTGGATTGTTGTTCTTAAACCGATAAGAGACCAGAGCTGAACAATGCTCATCTAAAAGTACTACATGAAGTAAGCATAGAAATTGAAGAAGGTGTAATGAAAATTTATATTTAGTACCATTATTTCAAGTGACTGGCATGGGGCCAAGCAGACACACAGCAAGAAATTACCAGTCAGTTCATTTCCCATTAGTTGTCGAGCAAGTCCTAGACAACCATTAAAAGGATCACACTGGGGCTGGGGAGGAGGGAAACATGAAAATTCAGAGCATAATCAAGGACAGCTAATATTGTTTCAGGTCATGCCTCAGTAACTCAGATTTCACTGAGACTATTACTGCCTAGCCTGGCAAAGGGATGCAGTAAATGTCAAAGATGTTACTTATTTAGATTGTCAGAAAACATTTGACAAAGCTCCACACATAGGAGGAACTTATCAGTGTTATAAACTAACAGACAATAAGCTCTAATGCGTCAGCAAGTTCTAAAATTTTGTTATTAAACATGCAGTGCCACTGTAGAGTTCAAGGTGTTACAAACCGACATAACAGCAGGCAAAGAAAAATCAACACTAGACTAGGAGCATCTAAAAGAAAGGTTACAGATCAGATATGCTTCACAAGGGTGAAGAGCTCTTCTGCCAAGTTACCCTCCAGGGCAATTTAGATACAGGTTAATTAGAGCTGCATCATATTGACAAGTGGATACAGTTAGTTACAACCAGGATGCAGTGGTGAGAAAAGGACACTGGGGATCACAGTGGCCCTGGAGGGATGGACTTCAGGTTGAATTTTCCACTGTTTCTGCACTACCAGCAGGAACGCAGAGCTGCCTTTCTTGCTGGATGGAGACTCATCCGGAGACCCTTCCAACAATAACATGCTCCCGCCTGGTGGGAAGGTGTGGGCAGGTGCCTTTCTTGACAATGGGATAACAGGTTTTGTCTTTTCTGCGGGGCAGATCACACTTAGACTGTACTAAATAAGGACTGTTTGCACCTTTGTGCACTGGTAAAACCTGTTGACTAGCTATCCTTTTATGCTGTATTGCTGCAGTAATCCAAGAAAAGGACCTCATCCAGTTATCAAGCAGAAAACCAATTTTCCTGTTCACAAAAGGCTTTTATGCATGACTATCTGCATGATCACAATGATTAAGTTTATTTAAAACCCTTTCTTGAGCAGGACTCCAAGGTGCCTTGTGCAGAAGCTGCTCCTGGGTCTGTGTGCAAAGAAATGCAAGCTGTGGTAGCCTTTTAGCTGTGCCCTTGCTTGTCTCATCAGAGGGAGCTTAAAAGGCAGCATGTTTTATTCCTTATTCCCACACACAGTCTCTATGGATGCAAGTGTGAAGCTGTGGGGTGAGGGACCACAAGCGCCAGTGCATGAGTCACACTGCTATGCAGAAAGGGATGTCAACAGAACTTGG